>VXBP01000619.1:82982-107045 GCA_013400115.1 Rhinopomastus cyanomelas
CAGCCCTCAAGAGCACCCCCATCCACCCGGCCCCCCAACCCTGTCACGGTTTGACCCTCCCCAGCCCCTAACAGCACCACGACCCCCCAGCCCAGCCCTCCACAGACCCACTATGACCTCCTTGATCCCGAGAAACCCCCGAGCCACCCCTCCAGTCTGGCCTGATCCCCTCCTAACCAAACCGACAGGTCCGAACAGCACCCCCTCACCGCCGCAGCCAGCCTCCCTGCGCCGAGCGCCGCCATCTTTGCCGCCCCACAATGCCCCGCGCCCGCCGCGCCAAAGGCGGAGCTCGGGATGCGCAGCGCCCCCCAGCGGCCGGGCGGACCCTGGCGGAGAGTCAGCCCCCCGCCCCAAGGGCACGCTGGGGTCACATCCAGGGATCCCCACTCCACACTCCTCCCCCCACCACCCCAGTGCCTGCTCTGGGCCCCGTGACCCCTCTGCAGAGCCTCCTGTGATCACCCTCCAGTCCCCAACCCAAAATGAAGCTCTGGCCCACACCCTTAATTCCAGGTGCCCATGGCGAGGGGCTGAGGACTCGCCCCCACCCCAAAGCAGCACCTCGAGCTCTTCTCTTTATTGAACAAGAGGGGAAGTGGCCACACGGTGAGAGGAGAGTGAGGGACCCCCATTTGCACCCAGTGGTATGGGGCTGTACAGTCTGTGGGGTGATAAGGAACCCCAATGGGGTGATGGGGGTCCCCACGAGGGTGAGAGGAGTCCCCTCACTGTATTTAACAGCCAGCCAGGAAGACCTCGGGGGTAGCAACCTGGTGCAGGACATGGAGTCCCTGATGCCCCACCAGCAACAAGCCTGAACTGGGGCTGGGAAGGAGTTCCAGCGGCAGAACTAGGTGGGGGCAGAACTCCCCACCAAACCCCAGGAGTGTGAGATGGGCGTGGGAGTGGTGCCCCCCACCCGTGGGCATCACTTCTTGAGGAGCTGTGCCCGGGCACGGTGGAGCTTCTCGACGATGGCGGCGTCAGTGCTGGCTCCACACTTGGCCAGGACAAAGCTCATCTCCGCCTCATTCTTGTGCTCAATGGCAGCATCGGCCGCCTGCTCCAGGTCCCTGCCACACAACAACGCAGGGGTTCTCAATCTCCCCTTGTGCCCCTCCTCCACTCCGAGACCCCTCCCCAGGACTCACCCCACAAGGACAAAGGCCTTGACGCGCTGCTCAGGGGGAACACGGGGGGCGTATTTCTTGGCCTCATAGCGGTTGTGGTGCTTCACCGCCACCTCGACGAAGGGCTGGGGATGAGATCAGAAGGATGTAGAGGAGATAGGAGGCTGCTCCTGGCCTCCAACTTCAGCTCTCATCCCCCACCAGCCTTCAGCCAGCTCCTACCAGGTACCCAATGGGTGACTTCTTGCTCTTGGAAAACTTCTCCATCTCCTCCCAGTCCCCACGGTTGGCCAAGGCGCTGATCTTCAGCCACCAGTACCTGGTAGGGATGGAGGTCAAAGCTGGTTCTTGGAGATCTCCAATCCAACCCTGAGCTGCCCCCAGACCAATCCTGGCACTGACCTCTTGTCAGGGATCTTGAACTCACGGTAGAGCTGCTCCGCTCGCTTGTGGTGCCCATCCAGGATGAGGGTAGAGACGGTATCGTGCAGAGACAGGTCCAGGTATGGCTTGTCCAGGTCCTCCTGGAGGTGCCGCTGTAGCCGCAGCAACTTCACCTGCTCCTCCGTGGCCTGGAAGCAAAGAACCAGCCTGAGCGATTCCCATCCCAGCCTCAAGGATCCCCATCCCAGCCTCAGGCATCCTTGTTCCAGCTTTGGGGATCCCCCCATCCCAGCCTGAAGGATTCCCATCAAGAGGAGGCTGATATCCCAACTCCTGACCCCAACTCCTTTCAACTCCTTTGCAAACGCCAACTCCCCTTGAATCCTGCTGCAAATTCCAGTTCCTGAACCCCAGATCTCCTCAAATCCCTCTGTAGACCCCACTTCCTCCCATCCCATCTTGTAAAGCCCAGCTCCCCTCAAACTCCACCTCCCCTCAAATCCCTCTGTAGACACTTCTCTCACCACCCCATTTTAAACCTCATTACCCAAACCCTAATCCGCTCTGAACCCAATCACAAACCCCAGACACCTTCAACCCCAATTCCCCTCTGCAGATACCAACACCCCTCTGCAAACCCCTATTCCCCTCAAACCCCAATTTCCAAACCCCCAGTTCCCCTCTGCAAACCCCAGTTCCCTAATCCAGACTGAGGGTGTCAGCTGTGCTGGGACTGTCAGTCTGGATTATGGAGCCCCAGGGGCAGGGGCTCAGACTGCCATGGGGTGTGGGGTCTGGCTTCAGGGATCCTTCTGGATTATGGGGTCAAACTGTGGGTTTGCCCTCACCTTGGCAGCGAACTCGTTCTTGGCCTTATAGAACTCATCCACGGCGTTCTGTAGGGCCCCCACTCGGCCCTCGATGCGCTGTGGGGACAGGGGCACAGCAGGTGGGTGCCAGGCCCTGACACCCCCCAGAGGTATGAGGCAACGGGATATGGGGTCTGGTCTGACCTTCTCTGTGTAGCTGGACTGGACATGGAAATTGCCCAGCTCCTGGTGGTTGTCATCCTGGTTGTAGAGATCCTTCAGCGTTTCCCTCTCCTGGTGTTTGCAGAACTGGCAGGGAGGTGATGTAAAATGGAGTGGGGGGGGGTTAGTGCATATGGGGAGGGGGTAAGGGGGCACCTCCAGCCCCCAGAAGCCCTCCCTTATACCTGGCGATAGAGGCTGAGGGCCACAGGCTGGTTCTGTAGTGTCATAAAGAAGGTGCCGCGGTTCAGCTCGTTCTTCAGGTGGAGCACGACAGTGTAGACTGGGGCAGCAGGGGGTTTGGGGTCAGGAGCAGGGGGATGGGTGACCCTACACACCATCAGCCCCACGCAGCAGCAGGAGAGAGTGGGTGATGTCCAGCCTCACACTGAGGGCTCCAGCAGCTCCCACCACCCTCACCCCGAAAAAGCTATGGATGTGCTGCACCGCCACAGACCCCAAATCCAAAGCAGGACACGTTCTGGGGATCTGCTGAGCCCCCTGCCCAGACCCATCCCTCACCCAGGTCGGTGTCACCGCTCTCAATGGCTTTGCTGAGGGCCAGCTTGCTCCTTTTCATCTTCAGCAGCAGCGGGACCTGCTCTCCGGAGCGGGGCTCATACTCCAGCAGCTGTGGGGTGGGCAGTGACCCCCAACATGGAACCAGGGGTGGGGTGGAGAAAGCATTTTACCACCTCCAGTTCAAGCCAACCCAGCTAGGTCCCCGCTAACTGCCCCTCACCCTATATCTCCACGGTTTAGCAACCCTGCAGGGATGAACTACATTCGTGGGACATGGTCTCCAGGGCCAACCTCAGCCTCCCTTGGGGCACAACCTGAGTCAGCTCCTCTATCCTAGGGAGAAGAGACTGACTCCCACCTGGGTCCAGCCTCCTGAAGTTCAGGAACCTGTGCAGAGCCAGGTCTCCTCTGAACCTCTTTTGCTCCAGTTAAACCCCCTAGCCCCCCTAGCTGCTCCTCAGTTCTCCAGACCATTCTTTTGCTTCAGCACCTTCCCTGGTCCCACTCCAGCCCCTCAATGTCCTTCTTGACCAAACTTCCCCCCAGGATTTGAGATGGGGCCTCCCCAGTTGTCTCAGTCCATAGGGACAATCTACACCCTGGTCCCACCCCAGTGCTGAGACCAGCCAGGAGGTTCTTGACCTTCTTAGCCACCAGGCTCTTCTCAGAAGTTCTAGAGCCCCTTCTCCTTGTTCTCCAACCCCTTTCTCAACCCTGGTGCGACCAAGGGCAAGTTCTGCTGCTTGGCCTTGCTGACTCTCATCCCCACCACACCAGTGACCCCACAGCCCCATCCCAGCAGACCTTGATGGCCAGCTCGGTCCGGCCACAGTCGTACGCCCGGGCAGCGATCTCGGCGTAGGAGATGCCTGGAGTGTCACCCAGCTTCTGGTTGATGGCCTGGGCCACCTCTTCGTCAGACTTGTCCTTCTGCTGCACCTACGGGGGGGGGGGGGGTTGAGGAGAAGTCCCCTGGAAAGCTGTGGCCCTGTGGAGCCCCACTGGGCGCCCCCTCACCTTGTAGCAGGCCCAGTGGGCCAGGATGCGGCTGACGCCCCGGGTCTCGGGTAGCCGCAGGTACTCGCAGATGCGGATGGCCAGTGGGTAGAGCCGTCGCAGCACTAACCTGAGGGGGCACACGGGAGGTCACTGTCAGGGCCTGGGGGGCTCCTCCAGCCTCATGGGGGAATTGGAGATGCCTCAAAGGCAACCAGGGGAATGGGGATGGGGAAGATAGAGGGAGAGAGGTGACCCCCAGCTCACCTGTCCAGCAGGACCTCAATGGTGAGTCTCTTGTATCTGTAGGGTTAGTCAAGGGCTGCTTTGGACCATCAAACCCCAAAGAGCACACACAACCCACACTGGGCACCCACCAGCACCCGCAGGGCACCTGCTGCTGGTCTGCACTACGGCTCCCAGCACCGCCCCAGTGTCCCAGCACATCCCCCCGCCCTGAGAAGCAGGATACTGGGTGAAGGTGAGGGGGATGCCGATCTGGTAGTCACGGACGGCATTGAGCACCCGCAGCTCCTGGCACACCCGCACAAAGCTCTCTGCAGGGAACCTGTCGAGGAAGCACTTCCCAAAGGAGGCGGCCTGTGGGGCAACAGGGGCACTGGGATGACTGGGAGGCAGGAAAAGACCCTCTTTGGCCTCACACTCTCCCCAACTCCACTCACTCACAGCCTCCCCCAATCCTGCAGCCTCCGCTTGACCCCACAGCTTCCCCACGACCCCACAGCTCCCCATCCTGACCCCACTGACCCGTAGCAGTGATTTCTGGGTGTGGGGTTCATGCTCGTAGCTCGCGGCCTCAATGCACTGGCTGACAGCTTCGGGGAGCAGCTGCTGGTCCTTGATCTCCCGCAGGTACTCGTCTGCTTTCTGACTCTCCTTCTGTGGGGAGAGCAGTGGGGTGATGCCCCCACTCCAGCAGAGAGCCCCCACCAATCACTGAACGCAAGACTAGGGTAGGCTGAAGGGACACTCAAGGGTGAGGTGAACAGACCCTCAAAGCTCCTCCAGTCGCACCCCTACCCTGAGCAGGGACATCCCCAAACAGAGCAGGTTGCTCACAGGCCCAAGGTCCAACCTGCCCCAGGGATGGGGTTTTTCCACCCATTCAGGATCTCTCACCCTCAGCATCACCAAGCTCTTCCTTTAACCTGAACTCCTCTTTCTTACCTTAATCCCATCACCCCTCCTCCCACAGAACCAGTGGAAAAGTCCATCTCCATCCCTCATAACCCTAAGACCCTCTCTGTCCCCATCCCCATGGGTTTGGGGTTGGCATCAAGGTCACCCCAGCTTCTCAGGGGGCAGCAGGGGGCACCTCGTACTCCTTCTGAGCCTCCAGCAGCAGAGCCCCCGGGGCCATGGATGCGATCCTGAAGATCTCCTGGCTGGCCTCTGTGAAGATGGAAACCCCCAGAGTGAGGGGCTACTCCAGCCCAGAGAGGCACGAGACCCACTGCTGCCCCCACCATGATGCCAGGCAGGGGATGGGGGGCCAGAGCTCATCAGGGGCAGATGGTTGAGTCAGGGGCTGGTTCTCGCCCACCATTGGGCTTGGATCTCCTCCTGGAGCTCCAGGAAGGGCTGAAGCCTCTCATGTAAGGCTGGGCAAGGTCCTGCCCACCCCTGGCATGAGGGGTCCTGCCCAGCCCACCCCTGGCAGTAGGGAGGGGGTCCTGCCCACCCTGGTACCCTCTCACCTGGGATCTCATGTAGAAACTCGTGGGTGCTGTGGGACAGGATGCGGACCCCATCCAGCTCTGGCACCAGGTGGGAGTCCTCGTCCAGCACAAACCTGCGACCCCGCTAAGGGCTCTGGCTCCACAGAGACCCTCCTGAGAACCCCTCCAGACCTGTAGCCACATCAGTAAGGGCAGGAATCCCCTCACCCACAGCAGCAATTGGGGAACTGGGACTGTACTGGGTTGGGCTGGGGACATCGGGGCAGCACGGAGGACCTCCTGTAACCATTCATGGGGGACTATGGGGACACCATGGGGGGCTACAAGGATGCAAAAGGGGGCTACAGGGACACCAAGAAGGATCTCTGGTGGTCCATGTTGGACAGTGGATGGTCAAAGGAGGACCCGTGGCACCCAAGAAATATCTGTGGTGGCCTAAGGGGGACTTGCAGTGACCCAGGGGGGATCTGTGGCTGCCTAGGAAGGACCCATGCTGGCCCAGTTTGTTTCAGCCCTAGCAAAGGTCCCCATTCCCCAAAGGATACTGGATGCTCTCTGCAGAATTCCCAACCACCATCAGCTGGCGGTCCCAGGCCATCACCAGGGCTCGCTGGCGGCTGCGGGGACGCAGGCACCTGCCACAGGGACACTAGTGGGTGCCATCTGACCCCACTAGGCATGGGTGGGGGCACTGATGGGGGCTGGAGTGGGACACAGGGAGCTGGGGGGGGGGGGGCATCACTCACCAAACCATCTGCCTGGGAGGGGTCCGGATGCTGCAATGGAATTCACAGAGCTTCTCCTGCAGTACGACAGAGATGGATTCAGGGAGGTTGGTGTAGGGATGGGGGGGCACCCCACAAGCACTGGGGCACCCAGCCCCAGCTCTGGAGGAGCAGCCGAAGGTGGAGAAGTCTTGGAGAAGGAAGGTCTAGGAGGGGAAGTAGCCCCCCATGCAGCACGATCCCTCCCCAAGAGTGACCCCCTATGGGGGAGGATAATGCTGAGGTTGCCCAGAGAAGGGTCTGAGGACCAGTAGGGTTTGGGTGGGGTGAGACCCGACTGTCACTGGTGGGGAAAAGTCATTAGAACCATAAAACCATTAGAGGTGGGATTTATACCTAGGAGGCTGTTGGACAAGAACCTGAGGGAGTTATGGGGACACCCCACACTGCTGGGACAGGGACTGGGGCTGCTCACCTTGAGCGAGGCCAGCCCCATCCAGATGTAGCCACTGTCGGTGAAGAGGGCCAGGCAGCGGTAGTTGAAGGACACGGCCATCCGCACGTAGGGACCTGCCGAAGGGCTCAGGCCAGGGGGGGTCTGCAGTGGGGAGAGGGAGAGTCAGAGAATGTCCCGTGAGTGGAAGGGAGGAGCAGCCAGTAGAGGCTGCAGAATATCCCATGGGAGAGAGCAGGAGCAGCCAGAGGGTGCTGGAGGGCTGCAGAACCCCCTGTTCCCCCATCTCTTACCACCACGGAGCAGGAGGTGTTGTCCAGCAGATAAAGGTCCTGCCCCACTGCCAGCAGGACGATGGTGACTCTGTCCTGAGACAGCACAGCCCAGCACGAGGGCGGCTTCTGCAGACCTGCAGGTACCAGGGGTCAGGCCCCAAGTGTGCAGTGTGGACTGCTGTGGAGGGTCCATCGGGGTCAGAAACTTACCGGGCACCTCGGGCATCCTACGTAGCTTGAGGTCATCAATGTTGGTGGCCAGGGAGAAGCGGTGGGCCCCGGTCAGGATGGCCACGCCAGTGCCATACTCTGTGTGGAACACCTTGGCCTCCAGCACATGGTTCTGCAGCACCTCCTGCACCGTGAGGAGACACGGATGCGACTCAGTAGCAAGAATGAATCCACCGGCTCCTCCTGAAGCTGGGGAAGCGGTGGGGGACACCCCACAGTGCTAGATTCACCCCAACCTCAACCCCAAGGGTCTCTGAACTCCCCATGGAGAGATGGGGCTGGACTTGGATTGGTGCCTGGCAGCAGGAATGAAGCCACCCGCTCCTCATGGGGCTAGGGGACACTCCACACAGCTGGATTCACCACAACCCCAAACTTGAGCATCTTTGGAGCTCCCCGTGTCGACCCCACTCACGTTGCCCATGCTGAAGTGGCGCTGGAACTCGCAGAAGAGGTTGTAGACGAGGACAGTGCCATCCTCCTGGATGCACAGCAGGTCCTCACTGACAGTCCAGCCCAGCTGCACCAGCTGCCCACTCTTCCACTGCGGGGCAAGAGACCCATGAGGACATCATGGGGCTACCCAGTGGCCACCCTGGCCCCAGACAGATGTCCCTACAGAAGGCCTCCATGAAGCCAATGGTTGGGCATCTAGAGTTGTGAACCCTCAGCAATGTGGAGCTCTGTTATAAAGGGGGCTCTCCCTACGCCCCCATGTCCTCCCCGCTCTGCACTCCCTGACCCCAGATAGCAAGGAGGGAGGTCATCCTGTGGTTTCTGTCCCCACCCTGATTCCTCTGTCTCTGAGTAGCCCCCAGGCTGCAGCTCACCGCCATGCTGGCCAGGAGCAGCCCTGAAGCCGAGTAGATCTCCAGCAGTGGGCGGGCACTGGGTGACTTCTCCCTGCGGAGGTTGTTCTTCAGCAGAGCTGTGGGTGGGGTGGGACATGTTGGCCAAAACACTCTGGTCTTCAGCACCAGGGGTCCTGGAGGACTCCTGTCCCACTGTGAGGTTGTGGGGTGGTGTCCAGGTCCTACCTATGGGACCCCCATATGGGGCAGCTGCCACCAGGCAGTCTCGAAGGTCCTCCTTCAGGTTCCATTCCATAGTGTAGAGCTCAAACTTTCTGCAAATGAATGGACGAGCAGTAGAACATGTGATGGGGCTTAGGACGGGCCCTGGCTGGCCCCAAGAATTCCCAGCCACAACCGGCCCCAAAGTCCATGCTCATACTGGGACTTCCTGAGCAGCCACATGACCCTGCTGCCAGCACTAAGGACCTGAGACCCTCCCCCAAATTAGCCCCAAGTTGCCCCACAGTCAACACTAAACCTCCTGAACTGGCCTGGGACCACTCACAACCAGCCCCAAAGCCCATGACCAGCCAGAACACCCTCCCAACCAACCCCATGACCTCCCTGTCACCACCAAAGCCCATAACCAGCCCTACGACTTCATGCACAGACTTGGGACTCCACAACGAGCCCTAAAACCCAGGACCTGCCCCAAACCCCATGACTAGCCATGAGACACGCCCCCCTCCAATAGCCCCAAGCCTTGTGGCTGCCCTGGGACACCCCAAAGCCTATGACCAGCCCTAAGACTCCTTCAAAACCAGCTCCGGGACCCCAGAACAGCCCTAGGACCCCACGACCAAACTTAGGACCCCACAAACCACCCCTAGAACCCCATGACCAGCCCTAAAGTCCCCCCAAACCAGCCCCAGGACCCCATGACTAGCCCTAGGAAGGTATGACCAGCCCCAAGACCCCCAAACGAGCCCCAGGAGCTCTCTGCCAGCCCCAAGGCCCACGACCAGCCCTAAGCCCCACGACCCCCGCCTCCAACCAGCCCAAACCCCCCCTCACCGGTAGAAGGTCTCCTCGCCCAGTGGGTTCCAGTTGGCCGTATAACAGTCCATGGTGGCGACTCGGGGGCGACCAGGGATGCCCCTGCTGCCACTGCTGGGCCCGCACGGCCTCCTCGGCCGCTTCCGCCCGCCCCGCCGTGACGCCGGCCCGTCCACCGCCATCTTGGATGAGGGCAGGGCGGGAGAGCGTGATCGCCGCCATCTTGAGTGAGGGCAGAGGAGACGGACCCGCCGCCATCTTGAGTGAGGGCAGTGGCCCCCAACCCTGCGGTCCCCTATCGCCCGCTACCATCCCCTATATGAGCGCCCCCACCAGCCTCACGGGAGTCCCTGATCCCATATAGATGGCCCATGGTGCCCACACAGGTGCCTTATGGTGCTTGTACCATGGGGAGCCAAATAGGCTACTGGAACCCAAATCAGATGCCCACAGACACCTTATGGTGCCAACAGAGGTGCCCTATGGTGCCACGCGGTGCTCATAAAGGCGCCTACACAGATGACCCATGATGCCCATACAGGTGCCCCAGGGTGCCCACACAGATGCACACAGAGGTACTCACAGGAGTCTCTTTATTTCTCACTGCTAGAAAACTAGGACATGCCCTGTCAGCCCAGCTGGGCACAGCCATCATCCCCCAGTGCCAGCCCCATGCACAAGGGTGCCAAGGGCAAGGGTGACCTGGGCAAGGGTGTTGCAGTCATTGCTGTCATGGTCAAGGGTGCCAGTCAACAGTGCCATAGTCAGCAACGCCATAGTCAATGGTGCCAGTCGATGGTTCCATGCTCAGCAGTGCCTTGATCAGTGATGCCATGGTCAATGTGATTTGGGCAAGGGTGATATGATCAGTGGTGCTAGTCAATGCTTCTGTGCTCAGCAGTGCCATGATCTAGGATGCCAAGGTCAAGGTGACATGGTCAAGGGTGCCAAGGTCAAGGTGACTCAGGCAAGGGTGCCACTCATCGCTTCCGTGTCCAGCAGTGCCACAATCTAAGCTGTCGTCATCTAGGGTGCCGCAGTAGTGGTTTCTCGTGTGCCAGTGCAGGAGGCCAGGGTGCCACGCTGGGACTTCATGTGCCAGGGTCAGCACCAAGGTTAGCCTGCCAGTGCCTCATGTGACAGGGTTGGGCTCAGGGGGCGCTGTGCACCTCTAGTGCGGGGGCTCTGCAGTGCCACCTGGCAGGTCATAACGGTAGCGGAAGAACTTGAAGCGCAACAGAACACCCAGCAACGAGGGGGTGTAGGTGGAAACCTTGCGGAAGCCCTGGCCCTCGTAAAGCCGCATGGCCGGTACCTGCAAGTTGGAGGTGGTCAGCATCACTGTTCTGTAGCCACGTGCCCGGGTGAAGCGCAGCACCTCGCCGATCAACGCCTTGGCAATGCCCTGGCCACGGTGCTCCTTGCTCACCGACATCCTCTTGAGCTCCATGGCCGCCTCACTGTCCTGCGCTGGGGTGGCACCCACCGTGCCCACCACACAGCCCCCAGACTCGGCCACCCAGAAGCAGGAGTCGGGGGTCTTCAGGTAGCTGGCGCTGATGTCTTGCATGTCAGTGACCAGCGCCCGCTGCACAAAAGCAGCGACGAAGGCTCGGACCTGCAGCCACATAGCCACCAGCACCAGGGCCACGGTGCCCAGCCCCAGCACCCAGCAGCCCATAGCTGCCCTGGCACCCACAAAAAGGACCAGTAAGCCCAGTTGTGTCCAGGCCGAGCGCAAGAAGAGCCGGTATTGGGTGGGCGTGTGTTCTAGGATGCCATGAATGAAAAGGCTCCGTGCGATGTCGTAGTCTTCCTCACGGTATGGGCGGATGCGGAATGATGCCATCTGGGCTGCAGTGGACACCTGCGGGCAACGGGGTGACGGGTCTGGGTGTTGCCAACTCCTACACCCACCTCAGCCCCTGAGACCTTGCAGTCATCTTCCACCCAGTCCTGCACATCCCATGGTCATCACCCACTCCAGTTCCATCAGGGTGCTGCCAGCCCCTGCACCCACCCCAGGTCTGCAGAGCCTGCTCCCCTCTGTTTCCCCCAGTTCACCCCAGCCAAGGCTATGGGGAGTGCGGTCAGAGTGGAAATCCAAGTGAAGGGGGCCAGGTCCTTGGGGGAGAGGGGAGGGCACAAAGGGAGGATTAGGAGGATCTAGGGGAGTCCCTGTGCCACACAGCCTTGGGACCCCCCTGGCACTCACCCTTGTGTGCCAGGTAGCTGTCCGGTGCCTGATCTTTGCCCCATGGTGCCAGAGGGGAGGAGCAGGGCAAATGGATCAGGGATAGGGGTGGAGGGAGGGGGAGGAGCAGGGCAAAGGGATCACAGATGGGTGGAAAGGGGTGGGAGGCTGCAATTGGCACTGACTCCCCGACACCCCACTGAGGGCTACCAAGGGCACACTGTGGGCTTATGGCACCCTTGTGTGCTCATCATAGGCACCCACAAGCAGCGATGTCCTTCCTTCAACACAAATCCCCAATCCGAAAGGGGACGTGGCTGGGGCCTTTGGATGGGCCACAGCTGGCCCCAGCCCCAAGGTCCATGGTGATACTGGGACTTCCTGAGCAGCCACATGACCCTGCTGCCAGCACTAAGGACCTGAGACCCTCCCCCAAATTAGCCCCAAGAGTCGCCCCACAGTCAACACTAAACCTCCTGGACTGGCCTGGGACCACTCACAACCAGCCCCAAAGCCCATGACCAGCCCTGAGTCCCCATGTATAGAGCTAGGACCCCACAACAAGCCCTAAAACCCAGAACCTGCCCCAAAACCTATGAGTGGCCTTGAGACACTCCACCCTCCAATAGCCCCAAAGCTTGTGGCTGTCCTGGGACACCCCAAAGGCTATGACCAGCCCTAAGACCCCTCCCAAACCAGCTCCAGGACCCCAGATCAGCCCTAGGCCCCTATGATCAACCTTAGGACCCCACAAACCAGCCCCAGGATCCCATGACCAACCCTAAAATCCCCCCGAAACCAGCCCCAGGACCTCATGACTAGCCCTGGGAAGCTATGACCAGTCCCAAGAGCCCCCAAAACAAGCCCCACGGTCCCTCTGCCAGCCCCAAGGCCCACCCCCCTCCCGCCTCCAACCCAGCCCACGCCCCCTCTCACCGGTAGATCTCCTCGCCCAGTGGGTTCCACTTGGCCGTGTAACAGCCAATGGGGACGACTCGGGGGCGACCAGGGCTGCACGTGCTGCCAGTGCACAGCCTCCCCGGCCGCTTCCGCCCGCCCCGCCGTGACGCCAGCCCGGCCGCCGCCATCCTGGGTGAGGTCAGGGCGGGAGAGCGACTGCCGCCATCTTGAGTAAGGGCAGAGGAGACGGGATCGACGCCATCTTGCCTGAGGGCAAAGGAGAGGGACCCGCCACCATCTTGAGTGAGGGCAATGCCCCCTCCAACCTTGCTGCTGGGCTCTGTTGTCCCATATCCACTGCTACCATTCCCTATGTTAGCGCTCCCACCAGCCTCACGGGGGTCCCTGATGCCATATAGATGGCCTGTGCCCACACAGGTGCCCTGACTTGTCCACACAGATCATAGAATCATAAGGGATCGAAAGAGACCTCGAAAGATCATCTAGGCAAATACCCCACACAGGTGCCCACAGAGGTGCCCCATGGTGCCCACACAACACGGTGCCCACACACAGGCTCCTAGAGCCCATATCAGATTCCCACAGATACCTCATGGTGCCCACAGACATGCCCTATGGTGCCCACACAGGTGCTCCATGGTACTCACGCAGGGGCCCACACAGACAACTCATGATTCCCACAGAGATGTCTACAAAGGTGCCCCATGGTGCCCACACAGGTGTCCTAGGGTGTCCACAGAGGTGTCCCATGATGCCCACACAGACGCCCATACAGATGACTCAGGGTGCCCACACAGGTGCCCAAAGAAGTCTCTTTATTTCTCATTGCTAGAAAACTAGGACACACCCTGTCAGCCCAGCTGGGCACAGCCATCATCCCCCAGTGCCAGCCCCATGCAGCTGCCATGCACAAGGGTGCCAAGGGCAAGGGTGACCTGGGCAAGGGTGTAATGGACAAGAGTGTAGTAGTCAATGGTGTCATGGTCAAGGGTGCCAGTCAATGGTGCCATAGTCAGCAATGCCATAGCCAACAACGCCATAGTCAATGGTGCCAGTCGACGGTTCCATGCTCAGCAGTGCCTTGATCAGTGGTGCCATGGTCAATGGGATGTGGGCAAGGGTGATCAGTGGTGCCAGTCAATGCTTCTGTGCTCAGCAGTGCCATGATCTAGGATGCCAAGGTCAAGGTGACATGGTCAAGGGTGCCAAGGTCAAGGTGACTCAGGCAAGGGTGCCACTCATCGCTTCCGTGTCCAGCAGTGCCACAATCTAAGCTGTCGTCATCTAGGGTGCCACAGCGGTGGTGCTTCGTGTGCCAGTGCAGGAGGCCAGGGTGCCAAGCTGGGACTTCATGTACCAGGGTCAGCACCAAGGTTAGCCTGTCAGTGACAGGGTTGGGCTCAGGGGGTGCTGTGCCATGGTGCCACGACAGCACCTCTAGTGCGGGGGCTCCGCAGTACCACCCGGCAGGTCATAGCGGTAGCGGAAGAGCTTGAAGCGCAACAGAGTGGCCAGCAACGAGGGGGCGTAGGCAGCAACCTTGCGGAAGCCCTGGCCCTCGTAGAGCTTCTGGGCTGCTACCTGCACGTTGGAGGTGGTCAGCATCACTGCACCGTAGCCACGTGCCCGGGCAAAGCGCAGCACCTCACCGATCAACGCCTTGGCAATGCCCTGGCCACGGTGCTCCTTGCTCACCGACATCCTCTTGAGCTCCATGGCCGCCTCACTGTCCTGCGCTGGGGTGGCACCCACCGTGCCCACCACACAGCCCCCAGACTCGGCCACCCAGAAGCAGGAGTCGGGGGTCTTCAGGTAGCTGGCGCTGATGTCCCGCATGTCAGTGGCCAGAGACTGCTGCACATAGGACGTGACGAAGGCTCGGACCTGCAGCCACGTAGCCACCAGCGCCAGGGCCACAGTGCCCAGCCCCAGCACCCAGCAGCCCATAGCTGCCCTGGCACCCACAAAAAGGACCAGTAAGCCCAGTTGTGTCCAGGCCGAGCGCAGGAAGAGCCGGTACTCGGTGGGTGCATGCTCTAGGATGCCCCGAATGAAGAGGCTCCGTGCGGCATCGTAGTCTTCCTCACGGTATGGGCGGATGCGGAATGATGCCATCTGGGCTGCAGTGGACACCTGTGGGCAACGGGGTGATGGGACAGGGTGCTGCCAACCCCTGCACCCATCTCAGCCCCTGAGACCCCACAGGTATCAGCTGCCTCAGCCACTGAGATACCACAGGCATCACCCACCCTCATCCTGCACATCCCATGGGCATCACCCACCCCAGCCCCATCAGGCTGCTGCCAGCCCCTGCACACATCCCAGCTCTGCAGACCCTGCTGCCCCCCATTTCCCCCAGTTCACCCCCACCAAGGCTATGGGGAGTAGGGTCAGACTGGGAATCCCAGTGAAGGGGGCCAGATCCTTGGGGGAGAAGGGAGGGCACAAAGTGAGGATGAGGATGATCTAGGGGTGTCCCCCTCCCTCACAGCCTTGGGACTGCCCTGGCACTCACACTTGGGTGCCAGGTAGCTGTCCAGTGCCTGATCTTTGCCCCACGGTGCCAGGGAGGAGCAGGGCAAAGGGATCAGGGATGGGGGTGGCGGTAGGGCACAACTGGCACCGATCCCCTCACACACCCCACTGGGGGCTACCAAGGGCACACTGTGGGCTTCTGCCACCCTCGTGTGCTCACTGTTGGAACCCACAAGCAGCGATGCTCCTCCCCCCCCAACCCAAACCGCCCTCATAAACTGGGAAAACTGCACAGAGAACCCCTTCCCTAAACCTTGAGGGGGTGTCCTACCCGCCCTAAACCATGGTATGGGGGTGTCTTTCACCCTCTCACCCCCCTTCCCCCCGCACCCCACCGTTAGTCTGTGCCAGCGTCTCCCACTGCTCTCCTAATCCTATAATCCCCCAAACAAAGAGCGGGGTTTGGGGAGGGGGGGGGAATCCTCCTCATTTATGGGGTGTTGTGGGCGTTGGGGGCCCTTTAGGAACGGGACATCCACCCTCCCGTGGTTGGCACCTACCAGGGTTGACGTCGGCTCCGAGGAAGGCGACAGGCGCAGGCGCTGCCTGGCAAGGACCGCCCACGTCGGTGCCGAGGTCATTGGGGTCACGCTGGTGGGCTTCGGATGGAGAAATGAGGAGGGGGGCACGCACCCTATCCCCACTGAGCAGAGGCAACACCCTGGCACCTAAAAATGAGGGTCTGGCCAACCCAGAAATGGGCCCCGTGCCATATTAAAGCCTCCCACCCTATTGATCTGCCAGGGTCACCTCCCTCCTGTTCCCTGCTTTGGTGCCAGGGACAACCCCCCCCCCCCATGTAATCCGATGCCAATAGGGGGAAGAACGACCTGGTCTGGTCCCTTTATTTCCCCCACCCCCGCTGTGGATATGGGGGGCACAACCCCATGGACCTGTAGGGAGCCACAGTGGCACCTCTTGGCACAGAAGGGACCCTCCCTTGTGCCAACCAGGGGGTCTCCATCTGCTGTGCCAAGCGACCCCTGAGAGGCAGCACCTTGGTACCAACCCCATGGGGCACCCTCTGTGCCTCCTGGTACCACTTTAGTTGTTCAGGGGGTGCCAAGGGTGGGCACCTCCCCGAGTTCTTGTGGATCTTGAATGGGTTGGGAGGCTGAGGAGGGGCAAAGCTCAGTCCTGGTAGGTCCCACCACACTGATGCCACCCCTCACCTTGCCCCATGACTGGGGGCACCTTCCAGATCCACCCCATAAAACTCTTGTTAGGGCAGGATTGGCCCTATCCCACCCCATGGACACCCAGACTGGGAACAGAATCCTGTCACACTGGGGACAACATCCAGTCCCATCCCACCCCTATAGACCCCTTGGACCATCCAGTCCCATCCCACCCCATAGATTCCCCCCATCTGGTACAGGATTCGACCTCTCTGCCCTCATCCCACCTCCCAGACCCCCCTGATTCCCTCTATCCCAGTTCAGACACACACAGCTGACACACCCCAGTTGCCTTTACTGGGATCCATCCTGCGCTGTGAGCACCTGCCTCCTCTGTGCCACCGCGGTCCTGCCGCTGGGCACAGGCTGCATCCCCCTCAACCCCCTGGGACCCCCTGGAACCTCCTGGGAGCCCCCACCCCAGTCAGGGCTGGCGCCGGTTGGCCCGGAGCTGGCGCAGGCGTTGGTGCTTCAGCCGCAGTGGGGAGTCAGGGCGCACTGGTGGGCGCTGGGGGGGTGCCCGCACCAGGCTGAAGCTGCAGGGAGTGGGCTCATTCTCGTATGACACGCGGCAAATGCGTCTGGCCCCATGGTAGCCCGTGGCCTGCACGGACACCTCGTACTCGCCCGGGTTCAGCAGCCGCCAGTAGTCACCGTCTGAAGCTGCCACAGTGGGGTGAGGGGTCAGGGGTGCCCCAGAGGGGCTGGCACACACCTCTACACCCAGACAGGGCCCATAACCCTGTGCCCAGCCCCAGCCTCACTAATGTCCTTATCCCCCTGGCCATTCCCAATTTTATCCCATCCCTGTTCCCAATCTTGTCATGTTCCCATTCTTGTCCTGGTCCCCATCCCATTCCTGTCCCCATTCCCAATCTCAGTCTATCTCCATCCCAGTTCCAAACCTCAGCCGGTTCTGACACGGTCCCCACCCCTAACCCATCCCTGTCCCCATTCCCATGCCATCCCAGTCACATTCCTGACTTGGTCCCCATTCCATTCCTGTCCCCATTCACATTCCCAGTCTCATCACATCCTCATCTCCACCTCCATCCTCTCCCCAGTCCTTTTACTGTCCCTGTCCCCATACTCATCCTACTGCCATTCCCGTTCCCATCCCCGTTTCCCAACCCCATTCCCATTCCTGTCCTTATCCCTGTGACCATTCCCATCCCACTCCTCTCCTCATTCTCAATCCCCATTTCCATCTCCATACTTTCCCTAACCTGTCCCCATTCCCATTCTCATCCTATTTTCATTCCCATCTCCCTCCTTAACCTATTTCTGTCCCCATCCCATTGCCAACCTCATCCCAACTCCATTTGCATCTTCATCCACTTCCCAGTCCTCACCCAACCCCAAATCCCATCCCTATTCTCATCCCATTTCCATTCCCATCCCCTCCCAACCCCATTTATTTCCACCCCATCCCCACCCCACCCCATCCCCTATCCTGTACCCGTCCGCACGTCATGGTTGATGCCCTCCACGGTGATGATTGCGTTGGCGATGCCCCTCTCCGTGTCCCTGTCCCGCACCACTCCCTTGATCCCGCGATGGACCTGGCAACACCACGGGGTCAGATATCACTGCGGATGCCCCTGCAGACCCCACAAACCCTGTGGGGTGCCCCCCACCTGCTCCATGAAGAGCAGCAGCGCCTCGCGGTTGTTGCCCCACTCGGTGGGGAGCTCTGACTCGTGGGGGAACTTGTCGCACGACAGCTCCACCGTGATCTCAAAGCAGTTGGTGTGCAGGTAGCTGAAATCGTTCATACCTGGGCACCATCCCANCCCATCCCATCTTCATCCCATCCCAATCCCCATCCTCATTCCCATCCCACCCCATTCCTATCCCCATCCCCATTCCAATCTCCATCCCACTCCCATTCCAATCCCATCCAGTCCTCATCTCCATCCTATTCCCATCCCACCCTCACTCCATCCCCACTACCACCCCATTCCCACATCTCCACCCCATCTCCAACCCCATCCCACCCCAATCCCCATTCCCACACCATTCTCATTCTCATCCCTACCCCCACCCCACTCACTGCCGGCCACCGTGTGCCAGTGGGCTCCGTTGATGACATTGCCCAGGGAGGAGAAGTCCTCGTGGTGGCACCGCCGGCGGGGGCCACTGACCATGGCCCCATTGGCCGAGGCATAGACAGCAGCCAGCCAGCGGAAGACCCCATCGTCAGGGGTCGGGGTGAGCTCCTGGGCCTTCCAGTAGGATCGGGTCATGTCGAAGGGGTAGGTGACCACCAGCTCGCCCCCATGCAGGTTGGCCCCCAGCACAAACGGGAACCGCTGCATCCAGTCGATCACCGCTCGTGTCTCAGGGGCCACCTGCGGGGACCCCATAACTGAGATAGGGACCATGGTGACCCCATAACTGAAATAGGGACCGTGACCACCTAACAGCCAGAACAGGGATCATGATGACCCCACAGCACAACAGAGTGCTGCCAGGCTCACCGTGGCATTGGGGAGGGTGTAGTATTCCGGGATGGGGATGTAGTGGTTGGGGAACTCGTGGGGCACCAGGTCCCTGTCCTCAGCGTCCCACAGCGCTGTGTTGAGGTCAGCGAAGTTGTGGTTGAGGTCGATGCCCTCGTAGGTCCAGCGCCCCATAGCCCACCCCGATAGCTCCGAGCCCTGCAGGGGCAACAGGACTGGCAGTGGGATGGAGTCACTGGGGATACGGTCAATGGGGACTGGCGGTTGCGTGAGGTCGGGTCATGGGACTGGTGTCAGGTCGAATGGGGTCACTGGGGGTGGGGTCACTGGAGACCAGCAGAGGTGTGGGATAGGGTCATGGGACTGGTATGGGGGGATGGGGTTGTGGGGGACTAGTAGTGATTATGGGGTCATGGGGGACTGGCACCAGTGTGGGATGGGGTCATTGGTACTGGTACTGGGTTGGGATAGAGTCATGGGACTGGTATCGGATTGGGATGGGGTCATGGTACTGGCACTGGGGTAGGATCCCCATCACAGGGGACAGGCAGTGGGGTGGGCCACAATCACCAGAGCCTGGCACCACTGTTAGATGGGATCCCCAGGGACTGGCACCAACATGGAATGGGATCACTGGGACCTGGCACTGCTGTTGGGTAGGATGCCAGTGCCTGGCAGCGCTGTGCCTGCAGTGCCAGTCCCCAGCCCTACCAGCTTGTAGGCAGTCTCGTAGCCGTCAGGGTTCATGGAGGGCAGCAGGTGGATGCGGGTGCCCGTGACCAGCTGCACCACGCGGGGGTTGCCCTGGCGGAACTCATGGCACAGGAACTCCATCAGGTTGAGCAGCAGCTCCCTGCCCAGCACCTCGTTGCCATGCATGCCCGCCACGTAGCGGAACTCTGGCTCGCCTGAGGGCACAGTGCCTGCTGGATGGTGCGGCTCGGGGCCACCCACTCCACCCCTTCCCAGCCTGGGCATCCCTGGTCACCTCATTCCAATCCCTGGCCAACTCATCCCCATCCTGTGCCACCCTGGGCATCTCTGGCCACCCCATCTTCATCCTGTGCCAGCCTGTGCATCCTCAGCTATGCCATCCCTGGCAACCTTGTCCCCACCCTGCGCAAGCCTGGGCACCCCTGGCCACCCCATCTCTATCTTGTCCCAGTCTGGACAGCCCCAGATACCCTGGTCCCACCCTATGCCAGCCTGGACATCCCAGACCACCCTCTGCCCAGGTTGTGCAGGTGGCACCTTCCTGCTTTGCCCAGTGGCCCGTACCCACTTCATGGTGCCCAGGGTGGTCAGAGATCTCCATCGCATAGAGCTTGAGGCCCAGATAGCTCCGGCCGATGCTGTAGATGCGGGTGATGTCGGGGCACTGCTCTGCCACCCGCTTCATCAGCTGCAGGGGCATAGGGCCTGGGTCAGTGGGCTTCCTGGGCACCCCATACCCCATGCCAGGGCAGCAGGATGGGCACCTTTCTCATCTCCTGGTAGTTGTGGTGGCGGAAATCCAGCTTGTCAGTGGGAGGGGGCTGGCTCTGCCAGGCGTGGGGGTTGCGGGGGTCTGCAAGGAGCCAGGTGGGCACAGAGGGCACAAAGAGTTGGGAGGACACATGGTTAGGGATCCCCCAGACATGGGGACAGTGCTGGGTGACCAGGAGAGGGAGGTTGGCACCCACTGGGCAGTGTATGTGTGGATGAGGGGGTTAGCACCCAGCAGACAGGGTGGAGGAGGGGTCAGCACCCACCGGGCAGGGGGCAGCCCAGCAGCTCTGCCCGCAGGCAGATGGTGCCATTGGGGTACCAGCTCTGTGGGTTGATGCGCAGGAACCGGGCAACGACGGGCGACGGCAGCAGGTTCAGCACCGGGGTCTCAGGGTCCTTGTTGGCTGGGAAGATCTGGGGAGGGGGCACAAGGGTGCCAGGAATGAGACCCCAAACATCAACACTGGCACAGGGACCCCAGTCCTGCCCCGCAACCCCCAACCTCAAACCCACTCTTACACAGGGACCCCAAACCCACCCCTGGCATAACCCTGGTGTGAGGAACCGAAACCTGCCCCTGGCACAGGAAATCTCAAACCCCCATCCTGGCACAGGGACCCCCAGCCCTTCCCTGTCTCAGGGCTGGTGCCCAGGCTGGCAGTGGGGGCAGGGCGGGCAGCTTTGGCATCCCCCCATAACCCCCCTGCTTGTGCCCAGGGTGGGGGGCCCTGGCAGCTGTGGACAAGAGCCCTTTGTGCCTGGTACTGGGGGATGTGGGAGGAGCCATGGGGGATACTGGTGGAGAGGCCAAAGGCAACACACAGATTCCAGCTCAGTGCCAGCTGGCACAAGTAACTCTGGCACAGTGAACCCTGGCATGGGGAGCCCTGTTGTGGTTAACCCCTGGTGTGGTTAACCCCCTGGCATGGGTAATCCCCTGGCACAGATAACCTTGGCTTGGTTAACCCCTTTGGCATGGCTAACCCCGGCACAGTTAATCCTGGCACCATTAACTCTCTGGCACAGTCAACCCCCGGTGTGGTTAACCCCCCCTGCATGGTGAATCCCCTGGCACAGTTAATCCCCTAACACCATTAACCCTCTGTCACAGGTAGCACCATCACTGTCCCTCCTCCCCTGGCATGGTTAACCTCCCTGGCACAGTTAACCTTGGCACCATTAACCCTCCTGGCACATCTCATCCACCTGCATGGTTAACTCTCTGGCACCATTAATCACTCTGGCACTGTTAATCCCCCTGGCACCATTACCTCCCCCCAGCATGATTAACCCTCTGGCATGGTTAACCTGGCACAGTCACACCCGTGGCATAGTTGACCCCCTGGCATAGTTAACTCTGGAACCATTAACCACCTGGCACGGTTAACCCCAGCAAAGTTAACCCCTTGGTGCAGTTAACCCTGGCACCATTAATCCCCTGGCATGGTTAATCTGGCATGGTCACCCCCGGCATGATTTACCCAGGCACTGCTAACCCCTGAGATGATTAACCCTGGCACCACTGGCACAACTAATCCCACTCTACCCATGAACTGGGGATCCCTGGGAGGTCTCCACCACCAGCTGCCCCCCATAATGGGTGCCCCTCACAGCGGGCACCTACCATCTCCTGGGTGCCGTTGCGGCAGGGGTGCCAGGTGTGGGAGTCGTTGCTGACCTGCACCTTGTAGGATGTGACCCAGTCGTACCTGTGGGGGGGGCAAGGGGGTGGTCTATGGGGTGATGCCCACCCCTTCTCCACCTCAGCCTCCCCCCCAGGGTGGCACCTTACGTCCAGATGGAGTTGAGCCCCTGGGTGATGATGCCCGTGAAGTTGGTAAGTTGCCTGGCATCAACCTGTAGCCACTGGTCCTGGTCCTCCTGCCCCGCACACCAGCCCCCATCGAAGGGGTCCCCGTCGTACAGCCCTGACTGCGGGTTCAGGGGGGGTCACACTCAAGGTGCCCCTCTGCTGCCATCCCACCCTCCCCAGTTGCCCAGGCAGTGCCATGCAGGGATAGTGCAGAGCGGGCACATGCTACACTGGCTGGGAGCATGGCACAGACAGGGCACCACATGCCAAGCAGAGGGCACGCACATGCCTTGCCCATGCTGCATCCTATGCAGATGGCAGCACACGCTATGGCCATGCCAAGCACAGAGCACACACATGCCAAGCAGATGGCATCAAATGCCAAGCCCATGCCTTAAAAACATCACATGCCAAGCAGATGCCACACACATGCCATGCCCATGCCTTACAAACATTACACACATGATGCAGATGGCACCACTAGCCATGCCCATGCCACCCACTAGCCATGCCCATGCCACCCAACCGCCCCCAGTGCTACCTGTATGTTGAGGCGCCCGCGGTGGGCACCCAGCCCATAGCGCTTGTGACTGGAGGCTCGGAGCTGCGAGTCCAGCACCCGCAGGGACTCCAACCCCAGCGGGGGGCATACTGTGGGCACAGTGGGAGTGGGGGGCACAGCCTGGTCAGAGACCCTCCCCAAGGAGTGAGGATGCATCCCATGTTGGCATGTGCACACCCTGCCTGTGCCAGCACGTGGAAACTTCATGCTGCATCATGCCAACCCCTGTCTGTGTCATGGAAATCCCACTCATGTCAGTCTCATGCCAACCTTACTACCCCATGCCAGCCCCACTTTTCCATGCTAACCCCACTCAAGCCAATCACACTCCCTCTGTCAGCCCTACTCATGCCAACCCCACTCCTCCAAGCCAAACCCACTGTCTCATGCCAACCCCACTCGTGCCAACCACACTCCCTATGTCAATGCTACTCATGCCAACCCCACTCCCTCAAGCCAAACCCACTCTCCTGTGCTAACCCCACTCGTGCCAACCACATTCCCTATGTCAACCCCACTCACACCAACCCCACTCTCCCACCCCAACCCCTCTGCCAACCCCACACTCTCATGCCAATCCTACTCTCCATGCCAACACCACGTGTGCCAACCATGTCCTGGGGATGATGGCCACATGTGGAGGGTGTCAAGGCTTGGGGTGAGGGGCTCTGTGCTACCTACAGGGGTCTTGGGGGGCAGCCCTGGGTGGAGCCTTCGGCCTCTTCCTCACCACCTTCTTCTTCACCACCTTCTTCACCACCTTCTTCACCACCTTCACCACCTTCTTCCTGGGCACTGCAAGGCAGTATGGGGGGGGGCACCGTGGGGCACTCCCCGATGCCCCAAACCCCTGTGTTCATTGCCCCACACACCCTCCCTCTACCCTGTCCACCCCCTTTCCTACCTTTAGTCCCGGTGTGCCCCCCCTCGGTGGGGCTGGAGGTAGTGGGAGTCGTGATGCCCCTCGGGGGGGTCTCGGTGCCCTTCGGGGGGGTCCTATTGCCTTTTTTTGGAGTCTCGGTGCCTTTCGGGGGAGTCCCAGTGCCTCTCGAGGGGGTCGTGCTACTCTTCGTGGGGGCAGTCCCGCTGGTGCTTTTGGGGGTTCCCGTCGCTGTCCCTTTTGGAGGGGTCGTGACACCCCTCGAGGGGGTCTCGGTGCCCTTCGGGGGTATCCAGGTGCCCTTCGCGGGGGTCCCGGTCCCCTTCGCGGGGGTGGTGACGCCCTGAAGGAGGGTGTCCTTGCCCCTCGCGGGGGTCCCGGTGCCCTTTAGGGGTTTCCCCTTGTCCGTCGCGGGGGCGGCCCCGGTGGTCCCTTTGGTGGGTCCCGTCGCGATGCCCCTCGTGGGGATCGCGGTGCCCCGGGGTGGGGGAGCGGTGGCCGAACCCATCCCCGTGGCCCCGGGCACGGCAGCGGGGGTTGATGGGGCAGCCAGTAGCCCTCGGGGTCTGGGGGTGCCGCGGGGTGGTGGGGGCGCAGCTCGGGCTGGAGACGGGTCTGGGGGGGCCACCAAGAGCAGGAGGAGGGCGAGGGGCAACCCTGGCATGGCCGCGGCGAGCGGAGCGGAGCGGATCGGAGCGGCTCCGGCCCGGCCCCACTGCCCCCGCCCCA
>VXBP01000619.1:124101-143123 GCA_013400115.1 Rhinopomastus cyanomelas
ACCAGTGGGGGGGAGGTGGCCGCCGGGCTGACATCATTCCGGGGAGGAGCGGTCCCTCCCCAACCCCCTCCCCGCCACGAACGGTAGGGAGGGGGGCACTGGGGCACCCCTCGGGCATCCCCCAATCCAAGTCACCAATGGTGGGGGGAATCGGGAGGGGGGGCATGCAGCATCACCCCTCAGCCTCGGGATGAGAGCACTGGGGTGATGCGGGGAGAAGGCAAGGGAAAGCTCAGCAGAGAGACCCCCAAAGGATCCTACAGAGGGGACCCTAAAGGATCCCACAGAGGAGAACCTAAAGGATTCCTCAGGAAAACCCTAGGGCGGACCCCAAAGTATCCCCCAAGGTATCTTGGAGAGATTCCAAACAGGTCCCAGGAAACCCCAGAGGAGACCCCAGAGTATCCCTTGAGAAGCTCCAGGGAGACCTCAAAGTGTCCGCCAAGATGTCTTGGGAGATGTGTCCCAGAGGAGCCCCTGAAGTTTCCCCCAGAGGAGATCACACAGAAAACCCTGGAGGAGACCCCAAAAGATCCTAAAGGAAAACCCCAGGAGAGACCTCAAAGTATCCCATAGGAAAATCTTAGAGGAGACTCCAAAAGATCTCAAAGGAAAACCCCAAGAGAGACCCCAAAGTATCTCTCAGAGGAGACCCCAGAGTATCTACCTGGAACACCCCAAAGGAGACCTCACAGTATCCCCCAAAGACACCACAAAAAGATCTCAAATTATCTCCCAAGGGCACTGCAGAGAAGACCCCAAAGTATTCCACAGGAATATTCCAGAGAAGATCCCAAATTATTCCCAGAGATGCTCTGGGGAAACCCCAACAGGTCCTAGGGACATCCCAGAGGAGACCCTAAAGTACACCCCAGGGAAGACCCCAAAGAAGACCAAAGCATCCTCCAGGAAAAACTCAGAGAAGGCCCAAAAGTTTCTCCTGAGATGATCTGGGGAGACCCCACAGTATCCCCCCAAAGACAGTCCAGAGAAAACCCCCTCTGCACCCCCTGAGATGCTTCAGGTGACTCCAAAGTATCCCCGCAAGATGCCCTCCCAAAAAGTCACAGCAACACCCCAGAGGAAACCTCACTATGGCCCCCAAGACTTTCTGGAAGGATCTCAAACAGCTCAGATGGACCCTACAGGGACCTCAAAGTAGCCCCCAACACTCCCTACTGAAATCGGGTGTTTATCTCTGTCCCCGTCCATCCCAGTATCCACCTGTCAAACCCAGTATCACCAGTCCATGCCCCCATCCCACCCAACCAGCCTCCGCAAGGACAGGCACCACGGCCAGCACCCTCTACCAGCCCCTCCCTCCCCCATTTCCAGGCAGCTCCAAACTGGAGGGATGTGGGTCTCTCCCCCAGGACTAGTCCCATGAAGGGCCCATAATGGGCCCTAATAGAGCTGACATGACCTTGGGTGAGGGGTGATGCTGGGTGCCCCCCACTCCAGCCACCTCCAGCAAACCCCTAGGAGGGTCGCAGCCCCTAGCATGGATTTTATAAACCAGTTTGTCTCCACTCCGCTACTGGGCTGTGGGTCCTTGGAGGAAGGCTGGTGCACTAGGAGGACTGGGATGCCCCCACCAGCTGTGATTCTGCCCCTAAACCCTGGAGCAGCCGCTTCACTCCGGCTTTATTGCAAAAAATGGTCCATGGGGGCTTTGGGGGAGCTTTGAGGTCACAGGTGTCACCCCCATGGGGGCACCCTGGTCCGAGAGAGGGTGGCACTGTGGGGGAGCTAGGACGGACAGGGTGCATTCTGGGGGTCTCCAATGTCCCTCAGCAATGGAGCCGGGCCTCTGGGCAAGTCCTGGACAGCAGGGTCCCCATGGGACTGTGGGGTGGGGGCACTGGCCCTTGGGTCCTGTGTGGTGGGTACGTGGGCATGGAGGTGGCCCAAGATCCCAATGTCCCCATGACCTGGGACCACGGTGGTGGCTTCTCCATCCTTCGGAATCTCATCCTCATTCTCTGCTGGTGCTGGTCCAGTCATGGGGTTCTCCTTGGCTGGCACCAGGGTCTCTGTGGTAGGCAGCGGGGTCTCTGCAGTGGGCACAGAGGTCTCCTCGGAGGGCACGGGGGTGACTTGCTGATGGCACAGGGGACACGTGTCCTGCACGTAGAGCCACTTGCGCAGACAGGCACCATGGAAAATGTGGCTGCAAGGGGTCACCACGGCCACCTGCATGTCCTGTGGAAGAGGAAAAGGTGTCACCCCACGAGCAGGAGACCTTCAGGGCAGGGGATGGTCAAGGAGGAGTGGGAGATCCTTGAGGTGGGTGGTAGCCAATAAGGAGCAGGAGACCCTTGGAGTGGGCAGTGGCCAACCAGGAGGAGAATCTTTGGCCAGTGAGGAGCAGGAGATTCTTGGGGCTGGTGGAGGTCAATGATGACAAGCAGAATACCCTCAGGCCAACAAGGACCAAGAGACCTTGGGGCAGGGAATGGCCAACAAGGAACAGGAGATCCTTGGGGTAGAGTTTGGTTAAAGAGGAGTGCGAGACCCTTGGGCCAACGTGGAGCCAGAAGCCCTCAGGGTGAGTGGTGGACAACAAGGAGCAGAAGACCCCTGGGGCAATGAGAAGCAGAAGACCCTCAAGGTGGGCAGCGGCCAATGAGAATAACCTTTGGCCAATGAGGAGCAGGAGACCCTCAGAGTGGGTGGTGGACAACAAGGAGCAGGAGACCCTTGGGACAGATGGTGGCCAACACGCTGACTGAGGTGTTGCCTGACCTGGAAGCAGATGGCGCAGACGTCACTGTGGTCACGCAATTGCCCACCGGTGGCCCTGGGCAGGGAGTTGATCTTGCTGGCAGCCTGTCGGCGCAGGAGGAAGCTCCTCCAGCCTGAGCGGGCGCGCAACCACACGTTGAAGTAGGAGTGTACCACGATGACCGAGGCGCCCACCCAGCTCCACTCGCCCACTAGGGACTCCCAGGCGCCGTAGGCCACCACACAGAGGGCCACCAGGAACTCCAGCACGCGGCTCACCCCGTTCACCCAGTAGATGACCTCGTCCATGCGTTCCAGTGGAGTCTCTTGCACCAGCTCCACCATGAACAGGGTGTAGATGAACAGGGTGCCCATCACCTGTTGGATGCAGCACAATGGGATGGGGAGGTGGGCACCTTGCAGCACACAGGCTCCCCACCAGTTCATCCCAGTTGGGACTGGGGAGTACCTGCAGCGAGGTGAGCATGCAGCTGGACACCAGTATGAGGAGCCAGAAGTCCAGCTGGAAGAAGTGCGCGATCTTGTAGGCCATGAAACAGGGGAAGACCAGCAGGAACAGACAGAGGCTGATGCCGCGGAAATGCTTCCAGGGGCTCCTACAGGGATGGATGGCTCAGGGGGCAGCAACACCCTGCGAGGGGGGACCACCCCACTGCTCATCCTGAGAGTGATGCCCACTCTGAGAGCATCACCCACCCTGTGAGTAGGGCCTGCCCCACCAGGACCCCTATCCTGCTCCTGCCCCACAGCAGGCAGAGAACATCAGGAGAAGCTGGAGGGTCCCAGCCCAGCTCTTCCTCACTGCCCACCCCGGAATGGGACAGAGTGGAATGGGATAAGGCGGGGGGTGGGGATCCCGATGCCCCAGTACCTGTTGCGGGAAGCACCCAGCGCCAGGACAATGGGGTCGGCGATCTCGATCATAGACTGGAGAGTGGAGGTGCCCACGATGAAGAGGATGATGCTGAGGAGGAAGGTCCGCTGGAGGATCTGCAGGTCAAGCAGCCCCGTCTGCAGCGCCAGCAGCAGCAGCGTCACTCCCTCCGTCACCCCCCTGAGGGAATGGGGTGTGAGGAATGGGAACGAGAATGGAGATTGGGAATGGGAACAGGGGATGGATGGGGGAAGGGAGAGAGTGAAGGAAGGGATGGATGGAATGGACGGGGTCTTGGACAGACAGACCCCCAGGCCCTACCTGTGCAGGACGTTGCCGTTCTGGAAGGCTCCAAAGCCTAACAGGTAGAACTTGCAGAGGTTGAGGAGGCCCAGGGCCAGGTAAGAGATGGTGAAGGTGAGGCCGAGCAGTGAGTAGGGGGAGCTGCAGCATTCAGCCGCACTGCAACGAGATGAATCAGCTCAGTGACTGGGAGAGACTGGGAAGGGGCTCTCAGGGGTCCTCAGTCTCCTGCATGGCTGGAGGAAGGCTGAACCCCACCAGGTCGTGCCCACCCCAGGGTCCTACCTGCTGAGGAGGAGAAAGAGGAGCCCCTGCTGGGCCAGGGGGCTGCTGGATGAGGAAGAGGAGGAAGAGGCGGTGAGGAAGGCCCAGAGACGCAGGGAGAAAAGCACCAGCCAGAAGACGAGGAAGAGGAGGGGGATGGACAGTTGGTTCCACAGAGACACTCCCAGGGCTACCAGCCGTGACACCTCCAGTGCCTGTGGGGACAGCAGGGCTATGTGCATGTGTGTGTCACCAGGGCTGCCCCATATCCTACCCCACAGCCCATCCCACAGCTTGCTCTACACACTCTGGGGGGGGTGGGCAGACCGTGGGGCAGGAGTGTGGCAGCATGAGGGAACAACCCTGCACCCCACATCAGGATGGGCTCAGCATGGGACCCTCCAACCCACAGACCCTTGACCAGCACATCCAGACTTCACAGACCCCTAACCTCCACTCCTTGCCGTGCAGACCCCCAACTTTTACCCCCTGCTCCACAATTCCCCCCACCCCACTGACCTGTGCAAGCTCCTGGCAGGCAGCGGCCACCAGCTGGAAGGGAACGAGGAGGTGGGATCCAAGGACGTAGAAGACCTCAACGGTGGTGAAGGTGACAGCGACGGCATTGAGGAAGGGCAGCAAGGGCAAGGGGAGGCCACAGAGCCGGGCCAGCGGCAGCAGCCCTGCAGCCCCAAACAGCCAGGGCCGGCGGCTCTGCATCAGCAGTGAGCACAGGGCACACAGGGACAGCTGGCCTGGGGGCACAGAGGACAGCTGGGGTAGCTGCAAGACCTCAAATCACTCCCCTTGGCTGCAGGGCAGAGTGATCCCCAGATACAGAACCAGGGGATGGGTTGGGATGGAGAAGTCCTTTATGGCTACAGAGTCCAACCAAACTGATCCATGTCTCACTAACCCCTGTCCTTCACCCGACATGTCCATGGCCTGGAGACCCCTCCAGGGACAGGGACTCCCCCACTTTTGGGATGGACAACACTTCTGGGGCAGAAATTGATCCTGAGGGCCAACCTCAACCTCCCCTGGGGCACAACCTGAGGCCATTTCCTCTGTCCTGGGGAGGGAGAAGGGACCGACCCCCACCTGGCTCCAACCTCTTGAAGTTCAGGGAGCTGTGAGACTCCTTTGCTCCAGTTAAATCCTCCCAGTTCCCTCTCGGAAGTTCCCCAGATAATTTTCCTTCTCCAGCCCCTTCTCTGGACCCACTGCAGACCCTTAATGTCCTTCTGAGACAAACTTGACCCTAGGATTCAAGGTAGAGCCTCCCAATTTATATCAATCCAGGGAGACAACTACTGCACTGGTCCCATTGGCCAGCCCAGTGCTAACACCAGCCAGGAGGTTTTTTGTCTTCTTGATCACCAGCTCCTTTTCCCCAGCAGTTTCCAGACCACAGCTGCAGGGTTGCAGTGACCCAGAGGTCGCACTGTGACTCTTGACCACATCAGGGTCCCTACTTGGGGGTCTGGAGATGTTCTGCTGGACCCACCTGCCAGGGCAGTGGCCGCACGGCCAAGTGCAGCTGGGTCCTGGAACACTGTGTCCTGGGTTCCATATTGCAGCTCCCGGTGGACGTAGTCCCTGTGGGAAGAATTGGTGAGCTCCAGCCCCACAGCACCTCCAGCCCCATGGTGTCCCCAGCTTCACGGTTTCCCCACGGTATTCCCAGCCTCCTGGTGTCCTCAGTCCCAAGGTGTCTGTGTCTCCAGCCTCACCGCATCCCCAGACCCATGGCATCCCCATGATTTTCCCAACCCCAGTGTCCCTAGCCCCATAGTGTCCCCACCTGGCTGCCATGTGTGCCACAGCAAGAAGCAGGGCGGTGAAGAGGTGCAGGTAGAGCTTCACCAGGGACCGCAGGGGCAACACCAGCAGCACCAGGCACAGGATGTGTCCTGTCAGCAGGATGGGACAGCAGGGTCAGGGGGCTCCTGGGGTGGCCATTGGGTGTCACTGCTCTGTCCTAACCTAGACAGGCCCTACAGGGTCCCCTTCTGTCTCCAACCTCTCCCTCCCTTAGGGTATCTCCAAACTATTCACTCCTGCGGTGTCCTTATCTGCGTGTGTCCCCAAGCCCTCCATCTTCTGGCATGTCCCCAAACTCTCCATTCCCAGGGGATGCCCTCATGTCCCCAGCTTGATCATCCCTTGCAGTGTCTCTTCATGTCCCCAACCTGTCCACCCTGTGGGGTGTCCCTAAACCATTAATCCCTTGGGGTGCCCCAAATCTTCCCCGCTCTGTGAAGGTTCCCTCATGTCCCCAGGCTGTCCAGTCCCATATGGTCCCTCACAACCCCCAGCCTGAGCACGCCTCGAGCTGTTCCCAACCCCTCCCTCCCTTAGAGTGTCCCAAATCCTTCTATTCTTTGGGGTGCCCCCAGCCCTTTCACCCCTATGGGATTTCCCTCACCTTCCCAGTGTCCCACCCTTTGGGGTATCCCCAAGCCCTCCACGCTTCGGGGTGTCCCCACCACCCATGCCCCCACTCCAGCCTCACCCAGCCCCCAGAGGCCGCGCAGGGCCGGGGTCTGCAGGATCGGGGGTTCCCCGCGGCGCCCCTGCAGCAGCTCGCCCATGGCCACCGGGTCCCAGCGGTAGAGCAGGTCCAGCAGGGCCAGCCCGGGCACCCGCAGTGCCACATTGGCCACCGCCTCCAGCCACGACATGGCCCCGGCTCTGGGGGACCTGGGGGCTCCCCAGTGTTAAGGGGTAGGAGAAGCCCCCGGGGGTTTTCCCTACCCCAACAGAGGGCGCCCGGGTGGGCCTGCACAGGCCTCTCTGCCCGAGGCCTCCCGCCGAGGCCTGGCCAGGCCCGGCTGCTCCCTGTCTGGTCCCGTCCCGATCGCGTCGCGGTCCCGGGACCGTTCCCAGTCCTTCCGCCACTTTCGCTTTCTCCCGCCCCGCCCCTACGCCCGGCGCGCAGACTCCTTTGGAGGGGTGTCGCTGAACTGACGCCGAGACCGCCATCTTGAATAAGGGCACGGCCCTTGTTTCACTTATAGACCGTCCGCCATTTTGAATGAGGGCATGGGCCATGTTCCGCCTATGGCCCTTCCGCCATCTTGGATAAGGGCAAAACGCGAGACGCGCCGCGGTGGCGTCACTATAAGCGACGCGACCGCCATCTTGGATGAGGGCAGAAGGGTGGGGGCAGGGTCTGCCCGCCATTTTGATAAGGGAATTGGAGGCGGGGCGGAACTGCATCACAAGGGTCTGGGGCCCTTTATGATGTATTTTATGGCAAGTTCATCAATGGGGTTGGATGACCAAAGCTCATATGGGGTCTCTGGGGATTTTAGATTTGGACCCTGTGTCTCACAGGGCTCAAAGGGGCAGGTGGCCTCAAATGGCCTTGAAATGGGAGGGTGGCTGGTCAAGGGGTCATCCTCAGGGCTCAGGTTTGGGGTCAATGCTCCTAAATGCTTCTCTAATCCACATGGCTGCTGGAATGGACGTTAAGGAGGAGCTGTGGGGGTCCCCGAGAATAGGGAGAGGTGTGGGTAGACCAGATAGCTGGGCAGTCACCAACCCTTTTGAGGGTCATCAAGAGCAAGAAGTGGATCCTCCAGATATAGATGGGGTAATCATGGCTCAAACAAGGGCAAAAAGTTGGTGAACAGTCCCATGGGGAGAGCTTGGGGATGTTGGGTTGACAGGAGGTCCAACAGGAGTCAATGGTGTGTCTTGGCAGCCAGTTTTAGGTAGTCAAAGACTTGTGGTGTCTCTTGAGGTCATGGAAACCATCAGCATCATTACCTCTGACTCGCTACTCCTCACAATGAAAAGGATTTAGTGATCCCAGTGGGTCTCTTCCACTTTGAGCTGCCTGAGGCCTCTATGATTCACTCTGTGGACAAGCAGCAGACCAACTCACTTCCTTCCTCTTGCCTGTGTTATCTTCCTCCAGCTGCTTCTCCAGCCTCATCCACCCTCTCAGTGATGGGCGTTGCAGAACATCTTCCCTGACGCAGTGCAGTTTCACAACCACAACCACATCCTCTCATCTTCCCGAATGGGTCAACACGTCCATCTGATTCTGCTCACAGATTCAGTGGTGCTAGAAAACTCAATGAAAACTTTGGTGGGAAACAAAGGACTTGAGGGGTTTGTCCATGTTAGGGACATGATCACCAGAGCTGGGATGGTTATCACAGTAAGGAACATCTTAACTGAAGAGAACATCAAGTAGAGAAGGACACTGGTACAGGGATAGACTCCCCCAGGAGTGGATGCACTCTTTTGGATGGACACTATAGCTGGGATGGACGCTATGATGGGATGGGCACATCAGCTGGGATGGACACCACAAGGGCATGGACATCATAACTGGGATTGATACTATAACTGGGATGGACAACATAGTGGGAAGGACACCACAGCAGGATGGACAACCTAACTGGGATGGATACCATAGTAGGATCGATATAGAATCATACAGTATCTTGAGTTGGAACCCATCAAGACCATCAAGTCCAAAACCCTGCTCCTTGCAAAACCACCTCCAGCAAAAACATGGGATGAAACATCTGCTAGCTGTATGCCGAGCTCCTGGACAAGGAGCAGGAAGAAAATGGACATCACTGGGGAGCTGAAGGTTCTTAAATGTGAGAAATTATGAGCTAGAGGAGGAGAACCAGCACCCAGGGGTGGACCCTGAGCAGCACCTATGGGACCGCCCTGTTTTGGGGTCAGTGCTGCTGGGAAGCTGTCAGCATGCGGAGTAGGGGGGTGACCAGTGTGAGGCCGCAGCTGGCAGCAGGAACCGGCACCCACGGCAGCAGCAGTGGGTTCCCCTTCCTGGCACTCGGGGCTGCCCTCACTGGTGGGCAAGTGCTAACGGAGCAGCTGGGGGATGACAGCAGTAGGACCAGACCTCTACGAGACCCTGGAGATCCACTACCCACCCACAACTGCTCGAGGTGAGCCCTGGCAGTGACCAAAGAACCTTGGTGGGCCCTCTCCTGGTGGTGCCAGGGTGACTGAGGGCACCTCTGGCTTCTCCCCTGCAGCGCCGACACCAGCCATGTCCTCCTGGGCACCAGGCACCATCCTGGCCGTGGCCACTGCGGTGGTCCTGGTGCTGGGGGCTGCGCTGGCCGTGCTCATCACTCTGCGTAAGTGCTGGGGACTCTGTGGGGTGGGCAGGGGGCTTTGGGACAGTCCTGGCACCGGGTACCAACCCACTGACGCTGTCCAGACCTGCAGGGCCAGGCAGAACTGAAGGCTGCTCAGGCAGAGTTAGCAGCACTGGGAGATCCACGGCTGCCCGACCCCAGTGGTGAAGGAGACTCTGTCCCCAAACCCTGACCCCAGTCTCTGACTCTATTCCCAGTTCCTAACCCGGTTCCCCAGTCCCTGCCCTACAGCTCCTGTTCCCATTCTGTGTCCCTATTCCCTGGCCCAAGCCCCATTCCCAGCCCTTACCCACAGTCCGTGTCCCCAGTCCCCACTCCTGTCCCACAGTGCCTGCCCTACAGCTCCTGACGCTATTCCCTGTCCCATTTCTCAGTCCTCACTCCCTGCACCCAGCCTCTGTCCCCATTCCGTCCCCAGACCCTGTTCCCTTGCTCCATCCCCAGTCCCTGCTCCCTATCACCATTCTCCATCCACATTTCCTTATCCCCAAACCTTGTCCCCAGCCCGTGCCCACAGCTACTGTCTTCAGTCCTTGCCACGGTCCCTGTCCCATTCCACATCCCCAACTCTTATCCCTGACCTTGGGCCCCGTCCCCATTCCCTGTCCCCATCCCCTTCACCATCCCTTACCCCACACCAGGTCTCCAGAACTCCAAGTCCCAGTCAGCGCTGCAGCACCGCAAGGACCAGCTGGGTAACTCCCTTGGGACATGGGGCAGCCAGTGGGGTGACCCCCACCCCAATGCAATTGGCCACACCCAAACCCTACAACTTGCCATCCCGCAGGCCGCTGGCTGCAGGGGCTGTTGCTGGGCTGGCGATACCATGATGGGATGATCTACTTCTTCTCGGCTGAGCGCAAGCCCTGGGCTGACGCCGAGGCTGCCTGCCGCTCCATGCATGCCCACCTCACCTCCATCACCAGTCGTGAAGAGCAGGTGGGTACAAGGGGTGCCAGCTCCCTACACTGCCCCCAACTCCATAACCCATACCCCCACCATGCCCTACAGGACTACCTGGCACGGGAGGCACGGGGAGGGTCATACTGGATTGGACTGATGGAGACTGAAACAGAAGGTTCTTGGCAGTGGGTGGATGGAGCTGCCTACAACCCATCCAAGAGGTGAGTTCTGGGAGCTTCTGGGGGAGTTGCGGTGACGCCAGTGCCCCCAACCCCACTGCTGACCCCCTGGCAGCTTCTGGGCAAAAGGGCAGCCTGACAACTCTGACCACGGCAAGTGGGGCAGCGAAAGCTGCACCCAGATCCACCACGTGGGCAACGGCCTCTGGAACGATCACAACTGCAACTTCACCTTTCACTGGGTCTGCAAGAGGCCTCTGACACCCCCATGATGCCACCAGCAGCTCCCTCCACACCCCAGGAAACCAAACCAGGACCCACTGCAACCATTCTGGTCACCAGTGCCACCCTGTGGGGGACACCGGGGCCTGATTAAACCATTCCTGCTGTGCCTCTGGCTTCTCTCGCCCTCTTTGCCAAGGAAGAGGGTGGTCCACCACCCGACTAGGACATGATGAGGTCTCACCAGTCCTACCCTGGGGACCTTGGCTGAAGCCCCCACCCCAAATGGCATCATCTGGAGACAATCAATGCCCATCCTGTGCCAGGCACGTGGCCATCTTCTCCCAGTTCATTGGATCCTCCATCCTGGTGGATCTTGATGGTGATGATAGGGATGATCCTGCTAGTGATGACGGGAGTGATTTCAAGAGCTCCACAACCCTCCAAGGATCACTCAGGTTGGGAAAGACCTTCAAGCTCATGGAGCAAACCCAACGGTCCCAAACCCTGTCCCTAAGCTCCAGATCTCCATGACTTTAAAACACATCCAGGGATGTGATTCAACCCCCTCCCTGGGCAGCCTGTTCCAAGGCCTGACGGCCCTTTCTATGAAGAAGTTTCTCCTCAGGGCCAACCTCAACCTACCCTGGGGCACAACTTGAGACTGGTTCCCCTGTCCTGGGGAGGGAGACTGATGCCCACCTCCTCAAGTTCAGGAAGTTGTGGAGAGCCACAAGTCTCCCTTGAGCCTCCTTTGCTCCAGTTCAACCCCCTAGTTGCCCCTCATAAGTTCCCCAGACCCTACTGCTTCTCCAACCTCTTATCTGGCCCCACTCAAGCCCAACAGGGGACAACCACTGCCCCTGCCCTGGTACCACTGGCCACCCGAGTGCTGACAACAGCCAGGATGCCCTTGATCCTCATGGTCTCATCCTTAATCCAGTGAAGGTATTGACCCCCAGGTCCTTCTCCCCAAGGTTCTACCTGCTCTGGCACAGCAGGTTGGTGTAACCCAATAAAACATCACTTCACATTCTTGAACCTCATCCCGTACGATTAACACTGCCTCCAACACATTAAAACCACAATTTATGGGGTGTAGGACCCCTGGTTGCTGTATTTACTCCTTCACAGCTTGATGACCACCAAGCTCATCGGGATATTTTGATGCCCAACTGGCGATCAGTGGCCTGGAGTAACTGTTGGTTGAGGAAGAGCATTTGCCCGTGGGGCAGGAACCGCTCCACAATGCCATCGATAACATCAACCCGCAGCAGGATGTCAGTCCCAGATCCATGGAGAGACCCCACCAACCGCGACGCCAAGCGCCGCAGGGTCATCTCGGCCAATGTCAGGTTCTCCTGGGGGTCACAGACCAGAGCGAAGGCGATGGCCAGCACTGACAACCAGGTCACGTTCACCTTCTCTGGGAAAGGGTCGCCGGGGGACAACTGGAAAAGCCCCCCTGGGGCATCTTCTGTCGAAATGGGGTCATCAGGTAGGGGGGATGTGGGATATCCTGAAGCAGACTGGAGCAGATGGTACTGGGAGGCCACTTGCCTGGGGGGAAATTGGGAGAGGGGAGCGCTTTGTGTTAGACCCCTACCCATTCTGAGGTGATGATACTGGGGGTGGAGCAAGGCTTGGTGGGACCCCTGGCGCCATGGACATTCTGCCGAGCCCTGCCTCCCCCTCATAATGGGCTTGTCACATCTCCCAGTGCTCCCAGCAAAGCGAGGAAGGGTCTCCCACTGAAATAGGGGATGGGGTGTCCCCATTTATGGGAGTACTCAATTAGGACGGGAGGGTGGGGAAAGGGGGTCTTGGGAAGGAGGTTCCTCGATACCTGGCCACGACCGCCAGCTGCTCCTTACGGCGAAGGCGCTGCCTTGGTACCAGGGATGGGGTCCCGGGGGTCTCGGGGGTCGCGAAGCTTCGAGCGTAGAGGAGGCGACAGGGAGGGGAAGGGGCGTGGCCAGAGGAAGAGGCGTGGTCTGCACCAGGAGGAGGGGGCTCGGCCCCGCCCACCGCCAGCAGCACGAGCGCCCGCACCATAGCAGAGCCTCGAGACCCCCGCGCGGGCCACGTGAGGAGAGAGGGCAGGGGAAGAGGGGGCGGGGCCAGGAGCGGCATCAGAACGCGCGTCGTGGTTGGCCGAGATTGAGCGAGGGAGCGGAACGCTGATTGGGTCGGGACGGGAAGGAGGAAGTAGAGAGTGGAGCGGGCCGGGGGCACTCTAGGGTGGGGTGGGGCCGGTAATAGGGCTTGAGTGGGACACTCAGGGCCTAGAGGGGATTAGCCCTGCTGGAGGGATAACAAGTGTACTGGGACCGGGGGGGAACAGAGGCTGGATGACCCCCACGGGGGAAGGCAGGGCCTGAGGGGGTGGCAGAAGCCCCCTGGGGGTGACAGGGCTTGGGGGGACGACATACACAGGGCCTAGAGGGGGTGAGGCCTGGTGTGTGTGTGGGGGTCATTTAACTTCAACCCTCCCCTCCCTCTTCGCTTCTCAGCATAGACACAGACTGGGGGAAGGTGTGGTGTAATAATTAATTATTAACCAATAATTAAAAATACCCCACAAAAAACAGGGTGGGGGGTTTCAGTGTTTGGGGAACCACATCCCATACGGGTGCCTCCCCCTCCCCACCCAGCAGATCCCATGGCTGTGAAGGGGGGGTTTAAGTGCTTTTCTCCAGCAGTTTTACCAATTAAGCTCTGCTTTTCAGGGGGTATCCACTTTCTTGGGGCCATTCAGACCCATCACCCCCCACCCCCCAGGGCTGAGGGGGCTTTTCCTAACCCCTCCCCCTCAGCATGCAAGGGGAGGGGGGGATCACAGACTTTAGGAGGGCCCCCACACCCCAACCCTCTAGCTCAGGTCAAGCCTGGCAGTGGTTTAGGGCGAGATGGACCCTTTTGGGTAAAACTAACACATTTGTAGGGTTCAGAAAGGGGTAAAGCTGATGCTCCAGGGTGGGAGGCTCTGAGGGGGGTTTTGAGATGGGTGGGATCCTCTCAGCAGTTCTTGAGGTGGCTGTAAAGGTGCCTCTTGCCACGTTCTCCTGCCCACGTGCGGCTCTTGAGACGGAAGCGGCGCAGATCCTCCTTGAAGTCCTCATGGTGCATGGGCCGATAGTCCTGGGGCTCACAGTGGCTCTGGGACAACCCAGACCCCATCAGAACACCAAGCCCCCTCCCATCAGGAACTCCCCCTCAAGGATAAACTCAGTACACTGCCCCCTTCCCAAGTCTCCTCCATGCCCCCAGAGGTTCCATTCTGGTGGAGGATGCTCCAAGCCCTCTCTGGGGTTTGGGGATTTCCCCCATAGTTGTAAAGATTTAGCATGGGGGCAAAAGATGGGGGGGGTGGGTGTCTCACCTGGTACTGGGGAAAGAATTCACGGTACCCCCCCTTCAAGACGTAGAGCTCAGGGTAGTGGAGCTGCGGGTAATCATTACACGCTCGGTCCTTCTCCCTCACAAAGCGGCACCTGAGGGTGGGGAACGGATAGGAGACAAATTAGGGTGGGGGGGCCATCAGAGCCTCATACCAACCCTCCCTCCTCAAAACTCACATCCTAGGCCCCCGCTCAGAGGAGAACTCGCAGTGGAAGATGACAATGACCCTCTTGCTGGCATCGAAAGGCACGATGGGCTTCTTGAGCAGGAACTCCTCTACATCCCGCTCCAGTGGCAGGTTCACAGCACCCTGAGGTAGGGGGAAGCCTTCAGACCCACCCCCCCAAACCCCCCAGATTCCCAGTTCATCCAGGGGAACATCAACAAGTTGACCTCCAGCAATCATCCCCAAAACTGTTTAATGGGGCATCATTGTCTTCTGCTGCTTGTTTGGAATCAGCACCTTTAGGGGATAGTAAGCCCTGTAGAGGGGGGTCAGCCCTGTAGGGGCAGGTCAGCACCTTTGGGGAAGCAGTCAGCCCTGTAGGAGGTTGATCAGCACCTTTGGGGAAGCAGTCAGCCCTGTAGGAGGTTGATCAGCACCTTTGCAGGTGGGATCAGCACCTCTGGGGAGGCTGCTCAGCCCCTCTGGTGGGGCTTAGTACACTTGGGGTGGGCTCAACACCCTTGGGGAGGGGCTGCTTAACCTTTCTGGAGGGGTTCAGCACCTTTAGGGGAGCTGCTCAAACCTTGGTAGGGGGGCTCAGCACCCTTGAGATTGGACTCAGTTGGGGGTCAGCACCTTTGGGGAGTCTCATCCCCTCCAAGACCCAATATATTCAAGCCCCCACTCCCAGTCCGCATCCTGGGGGTGGGGGACAGCAGCGGGTCTGACCTTGATGTGTCCTCCCTCGTACTCATAGGGGTAGCGGCAGTCGACAATGACACAGCTCCCGATGAGGCTGCTGAACTGCCCTGTAAGCACTGCTGCCATCTGTGGGGGGACACATGACACTGTCACCAGGGTCCTCATGGGCTGGGGGACACCCCCTAGAGGAGTCTGGGGGAGTTTCCCCTCTCACCATCGAGGGGGAGATGTACTTGAGGTCCTGGTGCTTCCCCTCCACCGTCTGCAGCAGATAAGCCTGGGGGGGAGGGAAATGGGGGGTGTTGGGGCAGGATCTGTCCTGGGGACACCCTGAGGTCACCTTCACCACCAGTAAATCCCAATCTGTTCCCAGTTTAACCAACAGATGTGGTGCTGGCACTGAAGGAGCTGCGGAGGCTTCTCAAAGTCACAACCTCAAGATCTCATGGAGGTGCCACGAATTGGCATTTGGGGTTTCATGTGGGGGGTCCCTCTTGTTTTATGGGAAAATATAGGGTGGGAGCAGCACCCCCAAAGCCAAACCTTGGAGAAGTCGCCGATGAGCTCCCGGTGGTCGTTGGCCAACAGGTTCTCAATCTCCTCATGGCAGAAGGACTTGGAGCGCACCAGTCGCAACCTCTGCAGCAGGGCGGAGGGGATGACTCCAAATGTTACCTTGTGGGGTGGGACACACACCCCACACTCCAGACCATTTCCCCATCACCCACCGGCTCCTCACTGGGGGACCCATCCAGGCTGCGTTGCCGCTTGGTCTTGACAGGGGTCTCCCTGTCAGGAGGTTGCTGGAGCCGCTTGAGGACAGGTCTGATGACAGTGTGGGGCAGCGAGGGCGAGCGGAAGAGCTGGCGGCCCTTGGCAGGGCGCTGTGGGGTGATGGGTGGGGAGAACCCCAATGGATAATGTTGGGGGGAGTCTGGGAGACCCCCAACATTTCCCAGCAGTGGGATTGGGGGATGAGGACGAATCTGGTGACCCCAAAAGACTCAACATACCGGTGGGGGATCCTGGGTCTTCACCAATGGGGCCAGCAGCAGGTTCTCCATCCCCAGGGGCACCTGGGCATCACTCTGGGCGTGGGAAGGAGGAAAAGGAGAGGGTGAAGAGGATGAAGGGTGACCCCTAACCACTGTTTTCTAAACCCCCCAGGTAGGGATATACCCCCCACCCACTCTAAAACCCACCTGCATCTCCTCCTCATCCAAGATCTCCATGAAACCATCATCCTCCTCCTCCTCACTGGGGGAGGAAGTCAGGGGGCAGCAACGCAGGGGGCTGTCGCCTCCCTCTGCCTTTGCAGGAGTGGTAAACTGTGGGGGGCAGCACCACCCACAGCTCAGACACACACTGCAGGGAGNAGCAGTTGAAGCAGCAGCTCCTGCCCAGCAGTGCAACCCTCAGCCACAGTGACCCCACCCCAAACTGTCCCCCCTCACCAGCAGCTCAGGTGCGGAGTCTCGTCTTGGGGGGCTGGAGACCCCCCGACCCACTGCCCCTTCACTGCGGGGCAATAGCCCTGGCCTCTGGGGCTTCTTGAAGACAAACCCCTCCTGCTGGGGGATGGGGGGCCACAGGGTCAGCACCTTCAGCCTCCTCACCAGCCCCCCCTCCCAACCTCACTGTCCACCCCTCACCTCACCTTGTCATCAGGGTCCCCCTGATGGTTGAATCGTGGGGAGTGGGATATATCCCTCAGGGCAGGGCTGCCCCCCTGGAGCTGCGGCTGTGGGGCAGGGTTTGGAGGAGGGGGATTAAAGAGGCCACAACCACCCCCCAGCTCCATCATCATCATCTTCAGGCCCCCCCCACCCCAGACTCCCCCTCCCAAAACTTACAGGCAGGGAGTGGATCCTCCGGACGGGGAGTTTATTGCTGCAGAAATAGTCGGGGGAGGATTAAATGGGAGGGATGTGCCCTGAGACCTCCAGCCTAAAAGGCTGGAGTTGACCCCCCAAACCCACCAGGAACCCCCCACAGTGCAGTGAGACCACCCAGAAGCTGCCAGAGCCCCACAAACGGGTGGAAAAATCATCCAGGAACCCCAAAAAGTGATGGGGGGGAGCACAGGGACCTCCCCCTTCACTTACTTCTTGAGGACGTTCCCAGACTCCAGCACTGGCCTCTCGAAGCTGTGGGGTGAGAAATGGGAGTTGGAGGAGGGCACAACACCCCATAAACACTCTCTGAGGAGACCCCCAGCATTTACCATGTTCCTCCACTCCAACATCACCACCCACCCTACTCCCAGTTAAAAGAGAGCTGAAGCCCCTTCTGGTTACTGGTTTTCTATTGGGGAAGGGGGCCTAATCCTGGGTTGAGGTGTTTGGGGTGGGTGGAAGCAACCCAGCGGGTGGTAGTGGTGGGGGGATGGTACGGGACACCCCAGTGACCCCTCCCCACCATCTGTTCCCACACAAAGCGGGTGGCATTGGCTCCCGCTCCCCACCTGTATGTAAATCAGGGGGTACTGGGAGGGGTTACTGGGTAAACTGGCCGATCGCCATATGGCCACGTTGTGACACCCCCTCCCTTTCCCCATAGCGTCGCCATCTGCCCCCAGTTCTCCCATTCTTTGGGACTAGGGAAGGGGGGGTGGGGCTCATAGGGAGCTTGGGAAGGGGGGTTAGGGTGGTTTTGGGCTTGGAGTATAGTGGGTTTTGTGGGGTGGGGTTGGAGGCTTGAGGAGGGGGTCTTGGAGAGGGAGTATAGAGGGGTTTGTAGGGTCGGGGGGCATAGTGGGGTTTATGGGGTTGTGGAGGGGACACAGGGGGGGTCGAGGGTTTAGGGGTGGTTGTGGGGTTGCCAAGGGGGTACAACGGGGTTGAATTAGGGAGCGGGGGGGGTCACTCACACTTCCTCCATCGTGGGGTCTTCCTCCGTGGGGGAGTCCAGCCCCACTCCTGTGGAAATGAGGTGGGAAGGGAGGAATTGGAGTGGAGAGAGGAGGCAACTCCCTCGCCGTCCCCATCCCAGTTGCACTGGGACCACTGGTGGCTCCTTAGTGCGGCAAAGCTGGTGGTAGGGGGGTGTCTCACGTCCCACACTCCCAAACCCTGTCAAGCTGGGACCCCACGGGGGTGGTCTATGGGGTGTCCCCCTCCCTCGAGGAAGTCGGAAGCAGCCCGGGAGGAAGTCCCAGTCTGAAGCACCAGTTTGAAGGAAGTCCCAGTTTGAAATCCCAATTTTGAGGGTGGAGGGGCACGCACCAGCTTCCATGTGCACCCCCTGTAGCTCCCCTCCATCCTATTAAATCCCCCTCCCCATCCCCTTCTCCATGCAACAGTCCCGGGGGAAGGGGGTATCTGTGACTGGGGGAGGGAGTGTCCATAATGGGGAGACGGTCTGTGATTGGGGGGGGGGGAATTCTGTGATTCGAGGAGGGGGGCTGTGATTAATGGGCCGTCTGTAATGGGGGGGTGTCACTCACCCGCATCCGACGACTCGGACGAGACAGACCCCCGGTGGAGGGGCCCGGACTGACTCTTCCCCCGCCGTTTTGGGGTGTCCCCGAGGCTGCAGAATAAGGGGGTGGGGGTGTCAGGCCTTGGGAAGCCCCTTCCCATCCTCATTATTGGACATCCCCGAGGGAAGGGGTTGATCTCACTCACCTGCGCAGTCCCACCAGTTTATCCATGTCGAGCGCTAAAGTGGTGACCGGCGACATCCCCCCCACTTCGACGTGACCCCCCCACACCAAGCGCCCCCTACCCCGAGTCGCCATCCAAAGAGAGGTTGATGGGCAAAAAAATATTAAACCCCAAAATTAAAAAAAATTAAAAAATTTACAAAATAATAATTAAAAAAGTCAAATATGAAATAAAACCCCCAAATCGCAAAGAGGTAAAAAAAAATCAATTGAAAAATCAAATTAAAAGAATCAAACGAAAAATAAAATTTAAAAAATCAAATTAAAACAAAAATTCAAAATCAAATGAAAAAGTAAAAAAGTCAAATGAAAAAATTCACAACAAAAAATCAAAAATAATTTAAAAATGGATTTAAAATTCTATTCAAAGCGCGATTTCAAAATCGACTTACAACTCGAATGAAAAGTCAAATAAAAAAACCTCAAATTAAACGAATGCCTTCCA
>VXBP01000619.1:143475-161730 GCA_013400115.1 Rhinopomastus cyanomelas
GAGGGAGATACAGCAGAGGATGCTGCATATCTCTGGAGGGTCCCCATAGTCATCCCCAGCCCCTCCCACCCCAGCAGCCCCTCACCCCATTTACCTCACCCCAACGGGGTCCCACTGGGCACTAAAGCCCCTGGTCTGTGTGAACCCCCAAATCACCAGGTCTCTGTGACATCCCCTCAGAGTGGGGGTCTCCAGCCCAGCTGGGGGCTTCTTAGGTGGCTCCAGCTTGGGTGGCCCCAGTGGCCCCAACCCCATTGTGCCCAACTCCATTGTCCTCATTCAGAGGGAGAAAAGTGGGGGGGTTGTCTCAGGAGGGAAGGGGTCTCCAGACAAAATCTTCCCCCAAAGGGAATGGGAGGATGGAGCTGGAAGACCGACCCCTCCCCCAAACCCCATTGCTCCTCCCCTTAGTGGAACACAGAGGGGCACCTCCCCTCCCCAGAGCCCCCACAAACCTCCCCAAGGGGTGCTGCTGGCTTTGGGGATGGAGCTGGGGCAGGGTGGCCACAGCATGGCTGGAAGGAGGCATCTGGCTCCATTTAATGATGCCCCTAATTTATGGCATTTAATGAGCTGCCATTAAAGTGACCCTAATTAACGAGGTCAGGGCAAGGAGTAGGGGGGTTTCCTCCTGAGGATGGGGGGGAAGAAGCTGAAGTGGGAGGAATAAGGGTGGTGTCCCCCTTCCTTTTCCTGTTTTGCTCGATTTGCCCTGCAGAAATCAACCTTTTTGGGGTTTCTGTTTGCAGTGAAACCCCGTACCAGGTGCTGGGTGAGAGAAACTGAGTCACAAAGGGTCCAGCCCTGCTACGTGGGGGTCCCAGATAACTCATCCCCCCTCCTGGGAGTTGTCCCCACAGTGTCCCCATCCCACCTCGCAGGAGACAAACCCTTGATGGGGCTTATCGGGGTCCCCAGAGTCCCCTTCAGCCCCATATCAGCACCCACAGAGGCCTAATCAGCACCTTCCTGCCCCAAAGAGGGTCTGGGGATGTGTCTGGCCCCACTGGGATGTTCAGCCCAGTTATGGTGCCCATCCCAGTTGGGGTGCCCATTCTGGTTACGGAGTCCCCTCTACCCATGGTGTCCCCCCAGCCCAGATGTCCTTCTCCACCAAGATACTCCCCCAGTCCCCCATCATTGCTCAGAGCCCATTCAGACCCCCCTTTCCCATTCCCCTCTGTTGTTCAGATACCCCCAGTCCCACCGTTTTCAGTCCCCTCCTTTGCTCAATCTCCCCCAGCCCCCCTTCCCCAGTCACTCCCATTTCTCAGACACCCCCAGTCCCTGCTTTCCCAGTCCCCCACATTGCTCAACCTCCCCAGTTCCCCTCTCTGTTCAAACCTTCCCAGTCATCCCCATTCCTCAAAGCCTCCAAAGTTCCCCTCATTTCTCAGACACCCCGAAACCCCCTTTCCCAGGCANTACCCCGCACCCCCTCAGCTCAGTTCTCTCGAAGACGCCCCCTCCAGTCCCCTCTTCCCCCCAGGCCCCCCGTCCCTCCCGCTCCCATGATGCCCCGGGGCCGTTGCCCTGACACACACGGACGCGGCGGAGCCCGGAGCCGGGGCTGAGGTCTGCATGGCGGTTGGCGGGGCCGGGCCGGACCTGCGGGGGCTCTATAGCTGGTTGGACTCCGTGCCCCTGTCCCGGCCCCGCAGGAACATCACCCGCGACTTCAGCGACGGCGGTGGGGAGGACCGGGATGTTGCCGAGGGGGTGGTGGAGTGGGAATTAACCGAGGCTCGGCCTAGGGGTGGGCCTGTGGATGATCCTAGGGGTAGGGATGAGCCTAAGTCAGGCCTGAGGCTGGGGATGAACCTAGACCAGGCCTGGCGGTGGGCCTGAACCTGGTCCTGGGCCCGGGGATTAAACTAGGTCAGACCTGGGGGTTGGCCTGGGGCTAGAGGTGAGCTTGTGCCAGGCAAGGGAGTGTCCCTGGTGTAGGTCTGGGGCTGGGGATTAAGCTAGGTCATGCCTGAGGGTTGACCTAGGGCTGGGGATGAGCTTAGGCAAGGCCTGGGACTGGGGAGGAGCCTAGGGCTAGTGTTGCTGGGGGAGATATCTTAGGAAGGGCTTTGGGGTGAGCCTAGGCCTGGTGCTGGGGGTAAGAATGAACCCAGATCAGGTCTAGGCCTGGGTCTGAGCCTGGGCCAGGCAAGGGAGTGTCCTTAGTGTAGGCCCAGGGCTGAAGATTAACCTAGGTCAAGCCTGAGGTTTGGCTTGAGGATGGAGATGAACCTAGGTCAGATCTGGGGCTGGGAGTGGGCCTGGGCTAGGCCTGTGCATGGGAATAAACCTAGATCAGGCCTGAAGCTGGGCCTAGAGCCAGTTCTGGGGCTGTGGCTGGGCCTATGCCAGGCCTAGGGTAGCAGTCATTGCCTACAGCCCATCTCTTCTCCCCAGTGCTGACAGCTGAGGTGGTGAAGTTCTTCTTCCCCACCATGGTGCAGCTGCACAGTTACGTCCCAGCCAGCTCTACCCCACAGAAACTGGCCAACTGGAGGCATCTCAACAGGTACCTCTGGGAGCACTGGGTACAGTGTTCCCCAGTGAGGAGTCGAACCCACACAGTAACAAGAACAACTTGAACTTCATCTGACTCTAAGCAAGATGCAAATCCACCACAGTGTCTCCCTAAATCCAGTTAGGGAGGGTTATAACACCTTTCAGCACCTCCCACTCCTGAGATCCCAGAGGATCTGGTGATGGTTGGAAACAAGAGGACCCCAAGTTCCCCCCTGAGCCACAAAACTGGTGAAGGAGCAGAGCCTCAGGCATCAAATCTTATCAAATGAATTAACTATGGAACAGCAGGGCCACCTCTGGCTGGTGCTTCTGGGCTCTCCAGAATCTCTTTTAGTTATTTCATACAATCACTGAATCCTAGAGGGGTTTAAGGTTGAAGGGACCTTCAAAGCTCCTCCAGTACCACCCCTGCAGTTAGAAGGGACAGCCCCAATCCCTAGGCTCAGGGTTTGGGTCACTTTAGTCCCCATTTTTAATGCTTATGTGGCTCCTGTTCTTCAGGAAGGTTCTGAGTCAGCTCAACTTCTCAGTGCCAGCGGATGTGATCCAGCAGGTCGTGCAGAGCCGGCCTGGGGTGGTGGAGCAGGTTCTGCTCCTGCTGCGGCACAAGATCGAAGAGAAGCAGAAGCAGAGGAAGGTGGTGGGACAGGTCAGTGGGGAGGAACTTCAAGGGGTTGTAGCCAGGGGGCAGTCGGTCTCTTCTTCCTCTGAAGGATGAGAGGTACCACCCTCAGGGGCGGTTGAGGTTGGCTGTGAGGACCAATTTCGGCCCCACAAGGGTTGTCCACCCCAAAAATGGGGGAATCCTCATCCCTGGAGGGATCTCCAAGCCGTGAAGATGTGGTGTGATGGACAAGGGTTAGTGAGACATGAATGGGTTGGGTTAGACTTGATGCTTTTGAAAGGTGTTTTGATTCCACTGGTGCAGGATTCGGGTGCCTGGGCAGTGCAGGACGAGGTCACCTATATGGAGACAGGTACGTCAGGTCCCATCCCAGCCCCATATCCACACATAGCCCTTCTTCATGCTGGGCCACTCTGTGCAGCCCTGGTGGGACTGGGGCTGCCCCTGCAAGGGGAGTTGTGGAGTGGGCTGAGCCATTTGGGACTAATGATGTGTTTTACAGGACATTTGAAAGTGAAGGGTGGCACCGGGGGAGGCTGCGCCCAGGAGTCTCCTGGGTAAGGTCATGGGAAGGGGCTCTTCGGTTCCCTTTGGAGGTCCCCAGAGCCACAGTGAGGCAGGATACAGGGTACCCACACCCAAAGGGACTCTCCTTGTCATCTCCTGGCCCAGGGGGAAGAAGAGCCACCATGGCTGTGCCTCACCAGACACCGATGATGTTCGCTTGCAGCTGGCAGAGCGGGATAAAGCCCTGCTGCTGGCACAGGAGACCATCCAGGTGAGGTCCCCCTGGCCCCCCGCACCAGGAATGGGCTCCCTTTGCTTCCCTGGGTCCCTGCAAGTGCTGCTTGGGGCACCTCCCACCTTGATCATCCGGCTCTGGAACAACTCTGGGTGGTCCTGGAATCACTCTGTGATGGGGGGTGAGTGTACCTGTGCCCCTCCCACAAGCCTTCACTGAGGGGTTTTTGGGGTGGGGGTGCCCCCGCTCAGATCCTACAGATGAAGGTGGGGAGGCTGGAGCAGCTGCTGCACCTCAAGAATGTGCGGATTGACGACCTCAGCCGGTGTCTTCAGCAAGCCCGGAGCCACCACCAGCACTGAGGGGGCCTTCATGTGATACCTGCACCCTGCGGAGCTGTCCCACTGCTTCCCAGTGACTCTCAGTTACCCCAGAGTGGCCTTTCAAGGACAAACCGAGTTGTTTATCCTGAAAGCTGAGCCGGAGGGTGCAGCCACGAGCCAAGCTCCGGCGTTTTAAATGTTCTGGCACATGGGAGGCTGTGACCGAAGCCCCTGGGGTATCCTGCTGCTTCCCTCTGTGACATTCCCAGGCATGGGGATGTGATTTTCTGGAATGATCTGTTGCTTTCCCACCCTCGATGTGCTCCTTCATCGTCCGAGAGATGTAACCCTGCTTTGGGCTCAGGGGACACCCGTGGGGCAGGAGGTCAGACCCTTCCCCGCCCCCCAGACCCTTTTTCCATGTGTCTTTTCCCCTTGGATTTGTTTTCTTGTAAAAAATGACGTAAAAATGCAGAATTTTGGAGACATCTCCAGCCTCTTCCCCCTTACTTTGAGACCTCCGAGGCTCCCGAATTGTTTGTGGGGTCCCATCCCCCTCAAAATAATCCATGAGACGTTCCCATGGCAACGGGCTCACCCGGTAATTGTGTTCAGTGGGGGGAGCCAGATCCGTTTCGCTGCACAGTGCACTCGGTAGCCCGCACGGGGGCGCCATCGCAACGCCCTCCGTTTCTGTGTTCCCCCTGCTGATTGGTTGGCACCTTCTTGGCCACGCCCGCCTCTGTAGCAGCGCGCCTTCTGTCTATACAAACGCCCCAGCGGTGGGCGTGGCTAGGGCGGGACCAAGTATACTGAGGGCCAATGGCGAGGGCGAGGGGTGGTGCCTAGAGGCCAATAGGAAGGAGAGGGGTGTGTCCCTGTAGTGGGAAACGGTGAGCGCGGCGGTGGCAGCCAGGGCGCGCCGGACTCGGGTAAAGGGGCGGGGTGGTAGCGGGGGGAGGGAAATGAAGAGGGGGTCCAGCAGGGCTGAGGAGGGACCCCCTCGCCCGGGCTCCCGCTTCCCCAAGGTACGCGGATGGTTCCACATACCCTCTTACCCACGACATCATTCACCGCTGGGGTCCCTGTTTATGCCGGGGGGGCACCCCAGTTTCCTGGAGGGGGTTCCCCGTTTTCCCGAGGGGTGGGTGACCCCCGGGAAGGAGCTTTGAGCCGTCAAAGCAGTTTTTTTGGGGATGATGCATCCTAAACTTCTGGATGACGCTAGGTGGGCGAGAGGATGGAGGGTGTAAATATGAGCCCCTAGTCCACCTCCAGTGGTCCCCTGGAACTAGGGGTGCTGGTGGGGACCTCCCCCCACATTTCCTTGTGGGGCTACAAGATAAAAGAGTTCGGGGAGGGTTTTCAGTTCGGGGTCTGGGATGTTTCTGCAACCTTTAGAGGCTCCCTGCTGGCTTGGGGAGCCTTTTGTAAGCTGTGGGATGGGGAAACTGAGGCACAGGACAGGCTCTGCTGGGGGCACTGGGCGATGCCACTGTGGTGCCAGGGTGCCCTCTGCTTCAGGTGGGTACTGCCAGTTCCTGCCTAACCCTATTCTCCACCCCACAGCTCCACCATGGTCCCCTGCCTGCATGTCTGAGGAGCCCTCCAAGGCTGGCTGCAGCGGGTGCAGATGGCCACAGCCAGCAAAGGTGGGCTAATCCCTGGCTCCCAGCACCCTGCTGCAGCCCCTCTGCCATCCTGTGGGGACATGAACAACCTTCCAAGGTCCTTTAGGGCATCCCATAGCCACACTGGAGGGCCTCACTGAGGGGGCTGTTACCCTCCTGAGGGTCCCTCTGTCCACCCTAAGGGTTCTAGCACTGGCTGGCACTGCCTTCTCTGTGCCCAGGGCCTGCCAAGGGAGTTAGGGGTTATAGCAGGGTGTGGGCACTGGTGCCAAACTGGGGGTTGCAATGGGTGCTGCCAACCCCACTGGTGATGAGTACCCCCCTGGCACCCTGTGGCAAGGCTGCTGTGGGAAGTGGTCCTGTTGTCCCTCTGAACTCCCCATGTGTTTCCCCACTCCTTCGGGATGCTGGAGCCTGGGTACCCTCTTTTTGGGGTGGAACTTGGTGCCCCCAAAGATGGCACCTACCTGTAGGGCAATAACAGGGTGGGGATCAAACCCCCAGACCCACCTCCTGGTGCCCCGCATGGGCAATGGGACATCACCCATCACTCTGCACTAATCCTGTGGCCCCACAAAGCCTCTGCAGGGCAGGGGGTGGCTGTTCCCTGTTATGGGGTTGGGAATTCCAGCATCTGTTCCCATTCAATTCATAAGAGGGTCCCCCTCCCCAGCAGTGCCCCGGTAAGTCTGGTGATCCCCAACCCCATAATGGTGATGGGGACCTGCCCCAGGCTGGCAGGAGGTGACATTGGGTTGGTGGGGGGTTGACAGTGGAGTCCTGACCTTGTGTTCCCCCTCCCTGCTCCCCTAAATCCCACAGACAGCAAGGCAAAGAGGGGGAGTGTGCGCTTCTCCCCCAGTGACTCCACAGCAGGGTCCCATGTCCGCTTCGAGGAGCAGCTCCACGACTCGGCTGTAACAGTGACGCAGGAGGGGGATGGCAGCTTCCTCGTCAAGGTGTGACCCCACAACTCTGGGGAGTTGGGGTTCTGGTTCACTTGGGGGGCTCTATGGGGTGGCTGAACCCCCACCCCAAATCTGGTACCCCACAGAACTGTGGGTGTATCCCCACGGTGGCTCTGCCTGCTCTGGGTGATCCAAGTCTAGGATTTGGGGGTATTTCAGACCCCTATAACCTCTCTGGTGTAAAGTGGGAGCACCCCAAGAGTCTGCATTCTCCCCTGCGGTGGTGAGGGGGGTGCTACTTATGGGCTGGAGGTTTGGTGGCAGCGGGGTCTGGGGGCCAGGTGGGCACACCAAGCTGCTCCTCCACCCCAAACCCTTTTTACTCCCTTGGGGGGGCATCAGGGGGCTGCCTCAGCACCCCAATCCCCCCCCCCTTAAGCAATGAGTCACTTATTTATGGGGTGGATGACAGGTTGTTGCCCTAAAAACGGCACCGAATCGCTGAGCAATCAGCGGGGTGGGGGTGGCTGTTCTTATTTTTCCCACTCGGCACCACACGTGCCTCCTCTTGGGGGGGGCGGATATGGGGGATTTGGTGGCCACCATGGCCAAATTCCACCCCAAGGGGGAGGAATTGTTCCCCAAACCCAAAAGGGTTGGTTATGGGGCGTTAGGCAGATTCCCCCCACCTGCCACCTATGTGGAGGTTTAGGGGGAGAGCCCCAAAATCCCTTCATGGCCTGAAAACCCTTATGGTGTCTCCTGCAAAGGAAAAAGCTCTTTAGGGCTGGGCACCGAGTACCTTCCTATTTTAAGAAACCTTTGGGTTTTTTAGGGCTTAACCCTAAACCTTTGGGTTTTTTAAAATCCCCAAAGCTGCTCCGCGGTTCTTTCTACTGGTTCCTGATCTCATCTGGTTGTGGGTTTGTATCGGGGTGTGGGGGGATAGGGGCATCTGTTATGGGATCAGGCAATGGGGTTGGGTTGGGGTACAACCCTTTAAGGTCATCAAAGCACACCGGGGTGCCCCCTATAAGCCTATATCCCTCACCCCACAGGGACAGAGACTCCCTCACTGCCCTGGACAACCCTTATGGTGTAGAAACTGTTCCTTAGGGCCAGGCTTAACCTCCTCATGGGCTCCCTGAGGGGTCTCCAGGGGTGTGCCAGCCTCTTCCCCAACCCCATTCCCAGCCCCACTGCCCTTGTGGGGTTTGAGGACAGCTCCAGACAGGGAACTCACCGTTCCCTTCCCAAAATGGGATTTTTTTGAGACTCGTCCCACTCTGGAGGTGGCTGCCGGCCCCATAAGGGCTCTGGTTTCCATCGTGGTGGTGAATTAATGACCTTTGGGCACTGTGAAATGTCTCGGTGGCATGAGGAGACCCTAAATGGCAGCTGCACGCTGGGAGAACTGGTCCATGCTCCTGCAGCCCTCAAACAGGGTCGTGCCCCCTTAATAGGGTTTTGCTGCCTCTGTCTGTGATGTTTTCCCCAAATATTTAGGAAACAGCCCCCCAGTGCTGCCCCCCCAGGCTGTGGGGGGTGAGGGGACGTGGGGCAGTTGGGGTGATGGGCTTGGTGCCCCCACAAAGTGTGACCTGACCCCCCACCCTGACCCCCCCACCCTGACCCTACTCCTGTAGGTGGGGTTCCTCAAGATCCTACACAAGTATGAGATCACCTTCCTGCTGCCCCCCCTGCAGCGCCTGGGCCGGGGCCTCTCTGCTGCCACCCTCCCCAGCCCCAACCTGCACCTCATCGGGGTCACCCCGCTGCCTGAAGGTAGGATCCCCGCTGTCCTTCTCTTCCTTCCCTTTTTGCTCCCCCATTGACCCCTCTTCCCACATCGTTATTCTCCCCCCATTATTCTCCTCCAGTTATTTCCCCTCCTCGCCTCCCCTTGCCCCCCCACTTTTCCCCCCTCCTCTTTTCCCTCCCCTCCTTTATTCCCCTCTATGTTTTTCCCTCCCTGAATCCCCTAATCCTAGGAATCTGCCTGTAACACCCCATGACCCTGGGAGCTCAACCCCACTGATATTTTTAGTGGAGTCTGCGGGATGATCAGGGTGGGGAGGCTGGTTGTTAAGTCACTAAAGAGATAATATTGTCTTCAAGCCCAGTTATGGGGCCGTGCTGAGGTGATAGCGGGGCAGCAGCTGAACCCCACATTGGGGTTGGGGGAGCCAGGAATGGGGCACTTCGTTCTTCCTCGTCCTGTTCCCACTCTGCGCCCACCTCTGTCTGTCCCTAAGGGTCTGTCTGGTGCTTGTGGGTTCAGGGCAGTCTATGGGGTGAAGGGCAGACCCTACAGCCCCATAAGGATGAGGACAGTGGACCAGGCTCTGCTTTTGGGGTCAAAAGGGAAGGGAATGGGGCTGTGAAGCACTCTGGGCTTGTGCTGGTGGATCCTGGTGCCAAGTGGAACCCTTCCCCCATCCCCTTTAAATCCCTGGCCCCATCCCAACAAACCACTTCAACCCTGTGAAGCTTCCCAGCAGCTTGAGATCAGCGCCAGGTGTCAGGGAAAGGAGCCCTTTGGGAACCCTGATCCACTCTGGTGCCTGGCCCTGATGTCTACTGTGGGGTGCTGGTGTCAGTTGGGATCCCCTCGGGGCCCCTCCTGCCCTGCGGGAGGCTGAGGGGTTGTTTCATGTTGGTTTGGTGGGGAAACTGAGGCATGGGGTGGGGAAACTTGGATTTGGGGTTGGGGAAAGAGGCAGAGGGTGTGGAAGCTGATGTATGGTTGGAGTATGGGCTGGGGAAAGTGAGGCATGGGATAGGGAAACTGAGGCACAGGATGTGTTGGGATCCCCCAGTAGTCACAGGCTGCCCTGGGAGCTGTCGTAAGGGTTTTGGGGTGTCTGTGCCTCCCCAGGTTACAGTGTGAAGTGCCAGTACGCGGCCCACCGGGAGGGGGTCATACACGAGGAGCTGCTGCTCACCAGTGACACCAGCGCAGCAACTGTCAGGATAGTGGTCCAGGCCCGGGTGATGGGTAAGGAGCTGCCAGTGGGGCTGGGGAGGGGGCTTCTGTGTGGATTTGGGACCAGTGATTTCCCCTCCCATCCACTGCAGCCCCCCAGACTGTGCTCTGTCCTCTGACACTCCAGATTCTGCTTCATTCCCTTGCAGCTGCCTGATGTCTGCTGCAGGGTGCTTGCAGCCCCCAGACCCTGCTCTGTCCCCTGACACCCCCAGGTCCAGGGGTCCCCAGGACCCCCTTGTTTTGTATCCCCATCCCATATATCCCACCTCCTACATGTCACCCCATAGTCAGTGGTGTGGGGACAGGGCACAGCATCCCCTGGGTGCCACCACCCTTCCCCTGGGCATCCCAGGAGCACTTAGAACCCTGAAAACCCCCAAAACCCCATGAAGTAACCCCCTGCCCCAAACCATCTTGGTGTCCCCACAGACCGGCACCATGGCACCCCGATGCTGCTGGATGGGGTGCGCTGCATTGGCGCCGAGCTGGAGTACGACTCGGAGCAGAGCGACTGGCACGGCTTTGACTGACCCCCACCCCAAACTGGGAATATGGACATGAATAAAAAAACCCCAAACCAGCTTCTGGGGTGGCCCCCAGGGACAAGCCACTGCCTCCAGCTCCTGCTGCTTCCCCATCGCTTTCCTCATCTGGAGTGAGAACATTTTGGGGTGGCTGAGACCCCCCACCGCAGCGCCTCAGTCTCCTTCCAGTTTGCTTTTTGTCTCTTCTCTTTTTTCCCCAGTCAGACCAGTTGGTTCCAAGGGCCTGAAGTGGTTTTGAAAGCAACGGGAGGCTTCTATGTGCCTAAACCTATATAAATATTTCCATATATCTCTACACATCGGGGTGTGGGGGGTCAGGGGGGCTCCTTTAGGTACAGAATGTAGAGGGGGATGAATAAATCCAGCTGGAAAGGAGGGACTGGAACTGGGGTCTTCTCTGGGACTGCGGGAACTGGTGGCTGCAACCCCATGGAGACCCACCAAGGAGTTTTGGGGTGTGGGGACACCCCTGGGGTGCTGTCCCAGCCGTGTGGGTTCAGTCAGACCTCCCAACTCCATGCCCAGAAGTGGGATGGTCACGTGAGAAAGTGGCCAAAGCCTGGTGGTCCCTCTGCCCGTTGTGGGGTCCAGACCTCCCCCACCAGGGTGCTGGTGGCCAATACCACAGGCCGTCCCTGCAAGCAGCCGTCTCAGTTGGAGAGGAAGTCGATGGTGGCTCTCACTGTCTTGGCGGTGCGGAGGTCCATGGCTGTGACCTTGATCTCAGTGTCCCCAAACTGCATGCTGGTTCGGATCTCCCGGCGGGTCCCGGCGCTCCCAGTATCACCCAGTTCGTCCAGTTCGAGGCTGATGGTGCCGCATTTGCGCACGCCGGGGTCCGTGATGTAGACGACGTCGTCGGTGGCGCAGCAGTAGATGTTGATGATGGTTTTACGTTGCCCAGTTCGAGCCGGGCAGTAGCTCCGTTGAACCACTTCTCCCAGTGCCACCGACTGGTCGACGGAGACGAACTTCTCAAAGATGTCGGTGCACCAGCTCCTGCCCTCCTTGACCAGCAGCTTCTCACGAGGGTGCTGGCCCTCCACGAACTTGTTGAGGACCCCGACGCCGTAGGTCAGCGGGGAGCGGCGCACCCGGACGATAGTGGGGTCGAGGCCGAAGAGCACGGCCCCCTTGAGGATGGTCAAGCCGACGTCTTGGGGGATGATGACGCGCAGGGTGGCGCCGAAGGCTGCCTGCACCGCCCGCTGCAGCATGGCCGACTCGGCAAAGCCCCCCACCAGGAAGAGGAATTTGACGCCTTGGACCTCGGGCTTCTTCAGGAGATCATCTAGGGTGGGAAGGTGTCGGATACTGGTCCGTGGGTAAAGCGCTGCCAGTAGGCCTGGGGAAGGGGCTCCTGCAGGTCTTGGGAGCAGTGATTTCCCCCATCCCTGACACCTCCAGACCCTGCTCCAGCCCCCAGATTTTGTTCGGTCCCCTGACACCCCCAGATCCCCATGGAAGTTGTTGGCCATTGTTGCCCAATGGTTGGGGGCTGCCCATGACCCTCTGGTGGGTGCTGGGCACTGCTGAAGGTGTCACCACATGGTGTTGGGCTCTCAGGGATGTGAGCCCACCCCTCTCACAGGTTTCCCTCTCCCCAGGACCTACCGATGTGCTGGATGATCTGGCTGATGGTAGGCTGGAAGAGCTCGGCCATGGCCTCTGAGGACATCCGCAGCATCCCCTGGGACGACCACTTGACGAAGTTGACACTGGGATGAGGAAGTTGGGTTAGGGGTCTCATTTCTCACCCAAGACCACCCCATCCCACCCCAGTTTAGGTCCCTCTGCGGCCACCAGCTCCTCAGGAGCTCCCCAAGCCTCATGGTCCCTCACAACCCCAAGGGTCTCACTTGCTCTTCTTGAGGGCTGTCTCGACGTTGTGGCCGCGGTGCTTGCGGTAGAAGTCGATGAAGGAGAAGGGCAGGGAGATGTTGAGGGGGCTGGAGCGGGACGGGGCTGCTGCCCGTTTCCGAGCCTCGAAGGCGATGGTCAGGTCCACCCAGGCTGCCGGGCGCTTGGCCTTGAAGGTGCTGATGAAGTCCTCCCCAAAGATGTGGCACAGCAGCTTCTCGAAGGCCAGATCCACCCCCACGGCCCCATAGGGACCCCCTGGGCACCAACAGCAGGGGGCAATGGGGTCACCTGGTGCCCCCATACCCTTTTACTCTCAAACCCTTGGACCTCTCCTGGTGTCACTGAGCGAAGCTGCTTGTCCACAGCCCCATCGTGGTCCTCCTGGGGTGGGGGCTCAAGGGACACGGAGGGGACCCCCACCCTCATGGGTTGTTGTGGGGACAGCAGGGGATAATGGGGACCCTATTGGGGGTCTAGGGGTGATGACTGGTGGGGGCGGTCGATGCCTCTACCCTGCACCCCTGTGAATCCACCACATCCCAGAACCCAACCAGCACCCCCATTCCACCCGAGACCCCTTCAGCACAGACCTCCTGTCCTACTAGTAAACCCCAGTCGTACCAGCGCTCCCCAGTTCCTCTAGGCACTCCCAGTCCCACCAGTCCCTGCCCTGCTCCTTGCTGACACCAGGTGGTGCCACAAGCCCGGCGACCACCCTGCTGGGAACGGGGAGGGGACCCCGCCCACTCAGGTAAAGCGGGTCCCAGCAGGGGCTCCCAGAAGAGGAGGGGTACCAGTAAAAGGGGGGGATCCCCCACTAAGAGGATCCCAGGAGGGGGAACCCAGAGAGAGGAAGTCCCAGGAAAAGGAGAGGTCCCAGGGAGGAGAATCCCAGGAGAGGGGACTCCCAGCAGAGGGTGGGGAGGGGGGTCTCCGGGGAAGGGTTGAGGGGAGAGGGTTGCAGCCCACCCGAGGCTTTGTAGAGCTCCTTCAGAGTCCCCTGGGGCTTCTCGATCTGGTGCACAGTGAGGTCCACGGTGCCGCCTCCACAGTCAGCCACGATGTACCGGTCACCTGCGGGGAGGATGTGACCCAGGAGGGGTCCTGGGACCCCCTCCTTGGGAGGTAGGAGACCCTACCCACATCTTCATCACGTGCGGGGGGGGGTGTCAAGGGCAAGGGACCTGAGCTGTGTCACCCCCCCTGCCCCTCCACCACCAGCCAAGGGGTGTCTGCCACACGTGGGGACATCCAGCCCCCAACCCCATCACCCCAAGATTGAGCTAGAGTCCGAAGGGATCCCAGTTTGCCCCATCCCATCCCAGTACATCCTTCAGGGGGTGCTGGGGGGGGTCCTATCCCCCCCACTCCTACCTGCCTGCATCTCCGACCAGAGCTCGCCCACACCCGACTCCACCAGGAAGGTTCTGCTGTGCCGGGATCTCCGGAGCTGCTCTCGTGCTGCGGGTGGACAACAGGGACCAGTGTCAATCTGGGATGGGGATACTGGGACCAAAAGAACTGATGGAATCCCTCCCAGCATATAACAGGGCTATACTGGGAGCACTGGATGCCAGCTCCCCTCCAACTGGGACACCCAAGTTGGGGGAGCTGGATCAGCCGTGGGATCCCACCTCACCATGAATGGTGCCACCTCCCTCTTCCCCCAGTTCACCCCAGTGCCTGGGTGGGGTTTCCTCTGCTCCCCCATCCTGGGCACGGAACCTCCCAGCCCCCACTATAAACTGTGTAAGACCCCAGTAAGATACAAGTGACCCCCAGGTGACCACCAGTGTGCCCCAGCTCCAGGGCTTGGCACTGGGCACACCAGTAAAGGAGGGGGCCCCCAGAATCCCATTAATAGGGGGAACATCCCTGGAGAGGGGGAGGTCTTGGCCAGTCCTGGAGCAGCAGCTGGATCCTCCCCTGTCCTGGGGTCACAGCTGAAGTGGGACTGGGAATCCTGAGGCTCTGGCCAGTATGGAGGGAATCCAGGGAACATGGGGAGAGGGAGACTCCGGGAAACTAGCCCTCCCCTCCCCCAGCTATATGGGAAAAGAGGGGAAGTGGAGCCTTGGAGCCCCACAAGAACCCAGCCATGACCACTCCACCCATCCCCATGGTGCCTCAGTTTCCCCATCCCCAGATGATGCCACAGGCCAGGGGTCTGTGTTGTGGGTCCCTGCTCACTCCATCCCCTATTCCAACCCCCAGCCCACCCCAGCAGGACCCCCTTGGTGTCCCATAGCTCCTCACCCTGCCGAAAGCTGGAGTCGATGGAGATGTCTGGTGCCACCCCGTTAGCCGTGGGTCTGCAGCTCAGGTCGATCAGCTGGTGGAGACGGAGCTTCCGGCAGTAGATGGAAGCTGCTTCAGGCTCCAGAGCGATCAGCAGCTGCTCTGGGTTCTCGGGGGACACCAGACCTGCCTGGAGGCGGGGTGAGGATGGGAAGGATCAGGGTAGAGAAGGTGCTGATGGACTAGGGTGTCTCTCACAGATGGTGTGAGGAGGTGGGTTGGAAGCTCATGGAATTCCCCAAGCTGGATCCTCAAGGACCATCTGGTCCAACCTCCCTTGGTCAAGCTCCATCCAGACCAGCTGGCCCAGTCCCATCCAGCTGGACCTTAAATGTGTCCAGTGCTGGGGCCTCCAGCCCCTCCCGGGGAGATGGTTCCAGCAGCTCATGGGCCTTGTGGTGGAAAAGTTCCATCCTGAGTCCAACTAGGATCTCCCAGGGGTCACTTGTCCCCATCACCTCTTGTCCTCTCCATGGGACCCTTTGAGGAAGAGAACTCCCCAGCTCTGAGATCCTGGACCAGGGCGGGAAGGTCTCCCCGGAGCCTTCTCTCCAGGCTGCACAGCCCCAGTACTCTGGGCCCTCCCCAGTCCTTGAATCATCCCTTTGGACCCTTCTCCAGAGTCTCTCCAGCCTGTCCATGGAGGAACCCCAAACTGGCCCCACTGGTGGCCCGACCGATGCTGAGCAGAGTGGGATGATGACAACTCTTCTCTGCTGGTGACCCACTGGTTGCTCACATGGAGCTGGTGTCCACCTCCAGGTCCCTGTGCTCCCCAGATCCCCTCTGGATGATGACCCCATCCCACCCAGCTCTGGAATCCTCCCCCACCCCCTGCCACCTGCACCCATCCCACTCTGGGAACCTTCTGGGATCCAGGCTGTGGGAGCAGGGACAAGCAGCTCTCAGTCCCAGCCTGACTCCAGAGGGGTTTGGGTTCCCACAACTTCCCTCAGGGCAGCTTTCCTTCGCCTGTTGGCAGCTGACACCACAGGTCCAGGACAACCCATCCCCGTTCCCACTGCCACCAGTTTGCACTGGGATGCTCACAAGGCAGTTCCTCCAACCCCCTGTCAATCCCTAATCCTGTGGTGTGGGAGCTCTGGGACCCCCAAACAGGGGCATGGGCTGAGCTCAGCCATAGAGACACCCCAAATTCTGTCAGTGGGTACCCTGTGTGTCCCCCCCACCCTGTTGTGCCAGTGACACGTCTCCCACCCCGTAAGCACCTTTTGCTCTGTCCTGTGTCTGTGCCATAAGTGTTTGATCCCCTACAAACAGGAAGGTCCCTGTGGGCTAACCCGCGCCCCACAGGTCTAGGATGTGCAAGAAGGTGCCACCATGGGGTTCTCCTCACCTTGTAGGCAGCTTCTCGCATGAACTGCTTGGCCGGCTGCTTCCAGATGGCCGGCACCGTGATCACCCAGCGGATGGCACCTCGCTCGGGCAGCGACGGGCACTGGTCCTTCAGCTCCTGAGAGGTGAGAGGCAGCCAACTCACCGGGAGTCTTGGTTATGGGTGAGGAAGCAATGCACCCATGTTGAAGACCAACTGAGATGATTAGGGAAGAGGAGGTCTGGTGGTGGAGACCCCATGATTGGCGGTGATGGTGACCCCATGGTTGGTGATGACGATGGAGAACCCCTGCTTGGGGTGTCAGGGTATCCTACCTGCACGGCGTGCTCTTTGAAAAAGCGGAGTGCGTGGGCAAACACCTCCAGTGCCTGCATTTTCCTCCCATTCACAGCTTCCAGCTGGGTTTTCATGGTGAGGTCCTATTGGGAAGAGCAGGAACCACCAATGGGTCATGCAGCTGGTGTCCCATCCCATTGGCAGGTTCATTGTCCCAGCCACGACGGGTGGAGCGGCTGGGGAACTGGAGGTGGGACTCACACTGGTGCTGTGAATCTTCATCTTGAACTTCTCAAAGTAGAGCCACTCACGGGCTTCCTCGGGGTCCAGGTCATGGTAGTAGTCCCTGGCTGTGTAGCCGAAGCTGTGGAAGGCTCCCTCAGGGGTCAGCAGGAGGCTGGTTGGGGTCTTCTGGTTGGCCACTCCCGGGTCTCCTCCTTCCCATTTCCTGTGAGCAGGAGCCCGTGAACCTCAAGGCTGGAGAACTGGTGCCACTCCAGTTCATTTATTTCCATGGAGACAACCTCCAGCACCTTAGAGGAACAAAAGGGGACCAACGAGGCCAACAGAGGGACCAACATCCTTGGGATGGCCATGAGGGGTGGTGAGCTCCTCTGCACTCAGGTAGCTCCTTAGACAAAGAAGCTGTGTCACCCCATCATCGCAAACCCATCTCATGATTTCCTTCCACCACTGATCCCTCAGCCATGACATTGATGATTGGACTTGATGATCTTGGAGGTCTCTTCCAACCTCAATGTTTCTATGACTCATTACCCAACTCAGCTTCGTCCCTTCCTCCCAGTAAACCCAGTTCTAAAGGAAAACAACAAAAAAGGTCCTTACACAGCCCTAAGAGCTGCTTACCTCATCATATGGATGGCCTCGGGGTCGCTGGAGAAGCTGAAGGCATAGCCACTGGATGTGGTGCCGAAGTCAATGGCCACCACCACAGCGAAGGAAGGGGCTTGTTGGGCCCGAGCCTCACTCCGCTGGAATGCAAGGGTGGCCCTTAGGGACAGGGTCTGTCTGTCCTGGGGGGCTCCTTCCTCAAAAAGGGGGAAAACCACCTGTAGTGGGGTTGGGTCTTCCTGGATTAGGTCTGTGGCATCAGTGGTTTCTGCCCCAAGGGGTTCTCCACTCATGGGCCACCACTGATGATGACAATATGGGGCAACGTCTCCTCTTACTCAGCCCCAAATCACCCAGGACAGGGTCTGAGGGGTCCCTGCGGTGGTTCCCAAAGGTTTCAGGGTTTGGGAAGCCCTGGAGAGGGGTGGATGCCCATGAGAGTTGCTGGAGCGGTGTGGGGATCCCCATTTCTTCCCAGGTTGTGGGAGAACACATGAACCCCAAACACCTTCAGCCAAGATGCTCCCCAACCTTTCCCCATTCCCCATCTCAGCCCAAGACACCTCATCCCAGACATCCCTGAGAGTCACCCAGCTCCAAAACTCCCTGACCCAGGTTCTTTGGGGGGTTCCCACTGTTGCTTCCTCCAGCTGATGCTTTTCTGGTCCTGCCCATGGGGGATTGGACTAGATGGTCTTTCGAGGTCTCTTCCAATCCCTAATGATTCTATGATTCCCATCCCAAAGGAGCCCCACACCCCGTGTCACCGCCCCGTGCAGCTTCCCCGTACACGGGTGGACATGGCAGCCTAAAAGCCCTCATTAAGATTTAACGGTCCGGGGCTGGATAAGTGCAGACGTTAATGAGCTGCGAAGCGAAACCCCACTGAAGTGATTGTCTCCAACACCTTCCTTTCCCCATCAGACAGCCCCATGGGATGTCCCTGTAGGATCAAGTGGAGCTTTGCAGAATTAACCTTCTCCTGATATTTCCGCAGCCAGAATCGACCTCCGTCCCATTGAACCCCACCAGCATCCTACAGCTGGTATTGGGGTGTGGTTGGCAACCAGAGCAGGATTAGAAGTGGTCTGGGATGACCAAGGACCAGGGAAGGATCTGTGAGGTCCACACTGAGAAGATGGAGCCCAGAACCCCACCAGTGCCTTACCGGAGACTGGGATGGTGTCAGCGGGGCGATGCTGCAGCTGTCATGGGGTGTCCCCGGTGAGCCAGGAGGAGATGGTGTGGGGCACTGGTCACTGGTGGCACCTGGGGACACAGCGCGGTGAGGGTGAGCTGGGAGTGGACCCCCCCCCC
>VXBP01000619.1:161801-172230 GCA_013400115.1 Rhinopomastus cyanomelas
GGGGGGGGGGGGGGGGCGCCCCCCCCCCCCCCCCAGACCCTTCTCCTGGAGACCCTTCCCCAAGGTGGGGGCAATGCATGAAGTCCCAGTGAAAATGCAGCTGCTGGGGGATTGCTCAGGGGGATTCTGGGTTTTCTTATGGTCTTCCCACACATGGGTGAGGGAGGAGCTAATCAGCACTAATTAAATGAGTTAATGAGAAGCCCCTTGGAGGGATCATAAGGAGGGGCGGGAACCAGTTATATGGGGCGTTTGCACTGGTGAGCTCATGAGGATCCTTCTGACATGGGGTCAGGGACCACAGAAGGCCTGAGGGAACCTTCTCCTCTGAGGCTGGGAGACACCAGCTCTTTCTCTTCAAGCAGATGGGTTGGGGTGAACTGGTCATGGTGGTTCAGGGAAGGGTTCAGCAGGCTGATGTGGACAGGTCTTGGTGATGAGATGTGGGATCAACCTCTCCATCACCAGAGAGCAACTGGCATGTGGAGGAAGAGTTGTCTTGGCCAGTATCTATGGTCAGTCAGGAGAATCTGCAAGACCATGGACTCTACAGAGACCCACATGGAGATGGAGATGTTCCTGCCTTGTTTCTGAGGCAGAAATTCCTCCGTGTGAGGGACCTGAGGCACTGGAACAGGCTGCCCAGGGGAAGTGTGGCTGGTCTGTCCCTGGCAGTGTCCAAGACCAGGTTGGGTGGGGCTCTGGACAACCTGCTCTAGTGAGAGGTGACCCTACTGATGGCAGGGGCTTGGAAGTGGATGATCTCTGAGGTCCCTTCCCACCTAAACCAGTGTGGGATTCTGTGATTCTATGGACTAGATGATCTCCAGAGGTCTCTTCTAACCCTGACCATTCCATGGTCTTCAGGATAAGCTCGGGACATGGAGGTTTAACCTGCTTGGGGGCACCCCTGCTGCCTTGGACAGCTGTGGGCTCAGACATCCATGGGGCAAAGGCCTTCCCTCCTCTTCCTCCTCAAGCACCACCCAGCTCTGTCTCCTCCAGTGACCGTCCAGCAGCTGGATCCTCATCTTGGTGATCCCTCACTAATCCCCGTATAGCCGGGACCCCAGCACAGCCAATGCTGGGACAACCCCAGGGGGGCACTGGTGTGGGTCTGTGGCTGCCGTCCCTCCTCCCACCACATGGCTCTAATTAGAAGGAGGGATTAATCACCGACCCCACAAGAGCTGGGAGATGGGGCCAGCTGCTGGGAAGGGGCTGCTAAAGTAGGGTCACATTCCCTGGGGGACTTGGGGGACCATGACCATGCTGGCAATGGGATATGGGGTCCTGGGGTGGCCAAGGGGCTGTATTTGCCCAGTCCCATACTTTGGGGTTTTGGTCTCTCTGGGATCCTTCTGGAATCTGGGCTGTGGGGGCAGGAACATGCACTTTTCAGTCCCAGACAGAATCATGGAGAGGGTTTGGGTTCCCAAAACTTCCCTCAGGGCAGTTTCGGTTTGCCTGTCGGCAGCTGACACACTGGTCCAGGATAATCCACCCTCATTCCCACTGCCACCAGTTTGCACTGGGATGCCCGTGAGGCAACTCCTCCAATCTCCCTGGAGACCCAAAGCCTGTGGCGTGGGAACTCTGGGACCCCCAAACAGGGGCATGGGCTGCGCTCAGTCACAGGGGCACCCCAAACCCTGTCAGTGGGCACCCTGTCCCCCTCCCCTCACTGGGATCTGTGGCAGTGACACGTCTCCCATCCCTTCACACCCACCCCGTAAGTGCCTTTCGCTGTAGCCGTGTCTGTGCCATGAATATTTGATCCCCTACAAACAGGGAGCTCCCTGTGGGCACCTTGATGTGTAGGCAGAGCCCTGTGGTGGGGGAGACTGGTGTCCACCCCTTGTAGGGAAGGGGAAGGCTGCACCCAGCTTCCAGCTTGGGGGTCCCAAGACCCCCTCAGACCTATGGGGTGGTGCCCGTGAATCATCTCTCATGTGGGTCTAGGGCTGGCAGCAGCTGGTGTGTGGGCACCTAGTGGTTTGGGGGTCTTAGGGGAGGGGGATTCCTGTGGTGGCCCAGTCTGTGTTGGCAGGGTCAGGTTTCCTCCCCACAGCTGTTTCTGGTTACCCCGAAGTGGGGGTGGGACGGACGGGTGGCTACAGGGGGTTGAAGGGGATGGAGTGGGATAGGGGGTCCCCCCTGCTTGCTGCTGTGACCCCACCCCGAGCAGCCTTACCCCGCTGGAGGCTCTGCATGCCGGGCTCCAGGAGCATCGCCATGGTGGTCTCACCTTCCCAGCTTCTGCAGGAGGAGGACAATGGAACAGGGTGGCTGGACACACCAGTTACCCCCTTGGCAGCTCATAACACCCCAGAAGCTGGCACATGTGTGGGGCTCCTCACCCTTACAAGCGTTACAGGATGATCCCAAGCTCAGCCCCCTGCATCCATGACCCAACTGTGGGTCAAACCACCATGGGGAATGTGATGCTGGGGGTCTTGGGGTTGTCTGAGGGGCTTCTCGATCCCAAACGGGCTTCCCATGAGGTCGTGGGGGTTACTGGGAGGATGTGCTGAGGGCATCACCCCCCAGCAAAAGCATCGTGCAGCACCTCCTGCAGAAGATCTGCCCATGCTGTTGGTCTCCATCTGTCCCATCTGCAGGTTGGACACCCCACTTCCCAACCCAACAGGGCTGGGCAGGGACACAGAGGATATGTCCCTGCCCTGATGACGCCTAGGAGCAGGGCTCTGGGTTCTGGGGGTTCAGCACCCTCATTCCCTACCCACCTGATCTGGGTGGGGGGTCCAGACTCTGTGCAGACCCTTAAGTCCTGCAGTAGCCAAAATCCTCCATCTCAGCAAACTGACCCCACAGCAGGTCTGGCTGGAGGGGTGTTGGTTGATGGCAGCTTCAGCACAACCTATGCGCGGAGCTGGAGACTCCTGGCTCTGAGAGGGGGGGTTCCTGCTGGGTGGGGGGTCCCAGCGCTGGCTCGGGCAGCTGATGCCTGAGCTGTGTTTTTTAGGACTTTCCACCATTTCCTCCTTCTCAGGGGCTCACGGAAACAGGGGAAGGAAACAAGTTTGGGGCAGCTTCGGGGTGAGCCGAGCAGGGCCGGGCAGCGGGACACTGCCCAGGGTGGTACCGGGTCACCGGGGCATCGCTGAGCACCCGCCGCATCCCCACGGCTGGGGCTGCTGTGTGGGGAGGAGGCATGTGATCCCACAAAGCCCTGCATGGGGGGGGGCTTGAGGAGCCCCTAAACCTTTCTGCGGGGTTTTCTGTGGCTGTTTGTGGGATTTCTGCCCTTCCCGCTGCTGCCGCTGCACCGTGGGGGCGGGCACAACGCCCTCGGCATGGGCTGCACCCCCTGCCTGCTGCTGGCAGGTCCTGGGGTCTGTGGGGGCATCACCACACGGTCCCCTCAGTGTGTGTGGGGGTGTGTGGGTTGGGGTCTGTGAGAGCTCAGGATTGGCTCAACACGACAACCCCAAATCCCATGTCCCTGGGAGAACTCCAGGAATCCCAGCACGCCCCGATGTCCTTGTTCTGGCTCCATAGTGCCCCCAAACCAGGCAGAGACCCCCCCGCAGATGCCTCAACTGGGGAGGCAGCATCAAGTGAGGCGCCAAGCCCCCATGTCCCCACACAGAATCCCATGTCCCCTTACCTCAGAGGGGCTGGGAACAGCCTGGGGACCCCTCACCCCAGTTGCGTCGCTGGTGATGCCCTTGTGCCTGCAGCCGCCGGTGATGCCCAGTGGGGTGCTGGCACCGTCCTGCCTGCACCGGCGGCCCCACGGCGCAGCCCCTCGGCTTCCTCTGGCTTCCCCCAACGCCTTCCTCCCACTCCCAGTCCCGGCCAGCCCAGCCCAGCCAGCGCCTCCGATTGCAATTCCAGCTGCAGATGTGGGAGCGGGAGCAGGAGGAGGAGGAGGAGGAGGAGGCAGGGCCAGAGGGAACCCAACTTCAACTCCCTGCTTGGCCCCATGGATGGGGGGACCACGGGCGGCCAAGGGGTGGTGGAGCACCGAGGAGGATGAGGGTCCCAAAATGAGTGGGGGAGAAGGGAGACACAAACAGTCCTGCCCTTCACCCCATTAATTTCTCCTTTCTCCGCCCCTACACACATTTTCCTCCAGTTTTGGTTGCTTTTATCACCCTGGCTGACACCCCATGGCTCTTCGTGTCCATCTTCACTCATTCGTCCATCCAACCAGCCACCTCTTGACCACTGAACCCCATTTCTCCCAGCCCCACAGCCCCACTGCTCACTGGACAGGGCTTCTGGATCGGGCAGTGGTGCTGGGGGGTCCCAAGAGCAGGAGGCAGGTGAAGGCTCCATTTCATGGTTCTCAAAGGTCTCCATGAGAAGAAGAACCATCCATGGAGGACTCAAAAGCACAGGGAGATCACCTGGATCTCAGAGATCATTGGGATGATTTGGACCATCAGGGTTGTGTTGGTCATTGGGATGACTTGATTATTGGGATGATTTTGATCATTAGGATTATTGAGATTATTTGGATCACAGAGGTAGTTTGGGTGTCTAAGACTGTTTGGATCCCTGGGATCATTGGGATCTGGATTGTTCGGATCATTGAAGGAGCTGAGATCATTAGGACCATTGGGATCAATGAGGATGTTGAGATCATTGGGATCAACCGCTGCAGGTCGCCCAGAGCTGTGGGGCACAGCTGAGAGTCGGGACAGTGGGCAGGGTCCAGCCAGAGGATGGGCATGGAGGGGATGGGCATGGGAATGAAGGAGATGGGCGTTGGCACAGAGGGGATGGGAATGGGCAGCATTCAGGGATGCCGTGGCCTGGAGAGGGTCACATTGGATGAGCTGGGGAACGCACCAGCGGGAGCAGAGGCCACTGGGACATGGAAATACAAGTCACTGGTCCCAGTTTGGGAGCCAGGAAGCACCTGGAACATGTGTAGTCACATCAGGTGGGAGATGGGCCAAGCATGGAGTCATCGTGGGGTCCTGAGTACGACACGCACCGGGGCATGCCAGCCAGCAGGTGCCTGGCCGTACTGGGGCTATACTGGGGCTGGTGGGACCAGGGAGGTCTCAGTGCCCTGCCCCGTGTGGAAGGTTCAGGAGGGGAGGAAGAGCAGGGTGTGGGGGCTACGCCTGTGTTTTCGTCCCTGGCGGCTCGTCAAGGGATGAGGTAGCGCTTTCCGGTAATTGAGGCAGAGCCCGTGGAAATGCCTCGGTGGGACAGGAAGCCTGGGAGGAGGATGGAGAACCGGACCCTGGCCAGGACGCCGAGAGGAAAACAAACCTCAGGGCTAGGCCAGCAGCTTCCAGGGCTGATTCCAGAGCTGGCACTGGTGCCCCCTCGGATGGCCACAGCCCTATGGGTGAGTGGGCGGATTGTCCTCTCCTGCCCAATTCACCCAGTTTGGTCCTCCAGAGGCAGGAGGCAGCTCCCAGGGTAGGCAAAACTGAAAGCTGTCCTTCCTGTGCAGCGTGAGGAGGGCACCCTTCGCCATCATCATCGATATCATCGTCACTACCATAATCTCCATCACCACTATCATCAAGGTCATCACCTCCCACCACTAGCTTGGTCCCAGCATGGGGCTGAATGGAGACAATGGGGCCCAACTGGTGCCAGTTGGGTGAAGGAAGGTGCCACAACCAGACCAAAGTCAGTGTGAACTTGATGCTGAGGGGGCCCCATGGGGAAGGGGGTGCTGCCACCCCGTGCTCTGGCACACCACAAGCTTGTGAAGGGCTTGGCCATGGTGGGCACCAGTGGATTCACAGTTGTTCCCATTGTTGACGTTCCACCTACCCCTGCTGCTCCTTGTGGGTCCCTCTGAGGTCCTGCTCTGTGGCTGTGGGTGTTACTTGGGGTTGGCAGTCCCTGATAAGGTTTCCCACGGAAACCCCAGGGAGCTGGAAAGCACCGGGGCCATCCGCAGTCGCGTGGCACGTGGGATTCCCCACAGACCTCGTGCCAGAGGAGAGACCTGGATGAGCTACCCTAGATCCTCCTGTGGTTGCCCTCCCAGACCTCAAGAGGCCCTCAAGGAAATACGGTCTCTGAGCCGTGATCCAGAACCCACAGTCCTGCAGAGCCACCCTTTCCTGCAAACACACCCCATACACGCTTGTGCCCACGTGCCCCCCACTTCCCCAGGAAGCCGTGACCTTCATGGTCCTCTCCGGGGCTCTCTGGCATCACCCCCTTGGCCCATGGCGGTGCCAGTTTCCTGCCCGGCCTCTCCCCTTCTCCTGCCCACCCTGGGAGATAAATGGCCCTGAGGGCACCTTGTCACAGCCACCACATCCTCATCACATCACTGGGATCTGCTGTGATGGGGAGGAAGGTGAGGAGAAGGGCAAGGAGAAGGAATAGGATGGGGAACAGGATGAAGGATGAGGAGGAGGGGGAGGAATAGGATGGAGAATAGGATGAAGGATGAGGATGAAATTGAGGATGAGAGCAAAGATGGAGGATACGGATGAGGATGAGAATGAAGATGAAGGTAGGATTGAGGACAAGGATGAGGACAAGGATGAAGGATGAGTTCAAGCACAAGGATTAGGATTAGGAAGAAGATGAGGATGAGGACAAGGATGAATTGTGAGGATGAAGATGAGAATGAGGATGAAGACGAGGGTACAACAGAGAATGCCCTGACGTTACTCCCTCTCGCCGCCTGCCCTATCCTGTTGCTCCTGGTCGTCTGGCCGTCTGGAAGGCATTAGCCAGCCAGGCTGCTTCGTTAGCCATTAACGAGGAGAGGACGTGAACACTCCCCCTTCTCCCCCGCACTGCTCCCCACGCCTCCTGCCACCAGTCAGCGAATATTTCCTGGACTGGGTCAGCTGGAGTTCTCCGGGAAAGGAAAATAAACCTGCGAGAGGGCCCGAACAGGGGGCTTGGGGCCGGGGGAAAACCCTAGCGATGGTCCCGTTTTGGTAGCCCTGATTGGCTGGCAAATCCTTCATGGATCCATCCATGGGAATCCCATCCAAGACCCCCTTTCCATGGGCACCAGGAGCCAGGTTGGCATCAGGGAATTGCTGCTCCTTTGGGATATTTGCAACCCTGATGGCTATGGGGTGAGTTAAACAGTTGCCACCAGCCACTCACTGGGCAAGGAAAGGGGTCCCAAAGGGGTCCCAAATGGAACCCAAATGGATCCGAGGTGGAACCCAAACGGAGCCCAGAGGAACCCAAAAGGGACCACAACAGATCCCAGGCGGAACCCAACTAAAGCCTGAGTGGCTCAAGCATCGTCCTCGCTCGATTTCGCAGCGGGAAGCGGGCTGGGGCTGCTGCCTCCCCTGGGAGCTGCCGTTTCACGTCCTGATAACCGCGAGCGGTGACAAACGGGAAGAGCAAAATGCGAAACCATGTCGCTAAGCGGCCGGACCCGGGAACACGCGAAGCCGAGCGGATCTTTCCCCACTTCCCCGGCCGCCTCGTGCCGCGACGCCCACGGCACCTGTGCTGGGGACATCATCTTGACAGCGGCTGGCCCCAAGGGCTCTCCAGCGTGTCACTGCGGGGCTGGATGCCTCGGGGATGGGCGGTGGTGGGGGTGAGGATGTGTGGAAACCCCTTCAGCGGGAGGATGTCCCCAAAAATGTCCTGTTGGAGCTGATTTTGTGTCTTAACCCAATTTCTTTTGACACTGCTGCTTCCCCACCGTAAAACCGAAGATAAACCCCAGACCTGAGAGCTTCCATCCACAGCTCTGCTGGTTCGTCCCCACCAAAACTCTCATGACTGGGAACAGTGGTTCTCCCAGTGCTGGCACCAAGGGGCTCATCCCATAGACTTTTTTGGGAGACTTCAGGCACAAACTGCTGCTTCCCCACCAGAAAACTGAGGAAAAGACCCAAATCTGAGCATTTTCACCCAAGACTGCAGTGGTTTCCCCCCACCAAATCCTCTTGTAACTGGGAGAGGTGGTTCTTATGGGGTCTTCTGGCACTGAGGGGCACAACCAGGAGACCCCAAGCAGCTCCATGGGGGGCTGGGTGAGTGGTGAGAGGATGGGAAGGAGGGATGCAGCCACAGCTTGGGGGGAGATGGGTCCCACTTGGGTCCCCCCATGGCAGGATGGCTCCTAAAAAGCAATGCCCAATGCCAAGTGCATCTTTCACCCTAAAAGGGGACGTGATAGTGCAGGAACTTGCAGGGAAGGAGATTTATGGCTGTTGGAGAGGAGGGTGGGAGACGAGCTCATGATTCTTCCACCATTTCTGATCCTCCCCAGCTCACAGCAGCGAAACCTTGAAACTGTCTTGGGTTCATCCCAAGGAAAACACTTGCAGCCCATTCCCGTGTCCCCGCAGATGGGATTAAGGGTATTTCGCTCATTCCAGGGGTGCTGAACATCTTCTGGGCGTGAGAAAGCAACCCCAGCATGTGGGAATGGCTGGGGGGAGCTGGGGATGGAGGGTTTGGGGTCTGTCCTCACAGCTGGCACTGCCCAGGGCAGGGCAGCTGGCCTGACCCCAAATCCAGGCAGGCAAAAGCAACCTCAGAATCCTGAGAGGAGTGAGATGAGGGAGGCTCCATGGCTTTACCCTGTCCTGGGGGGATGCTCGAGCATCCCTATGCCTGAGCATCCCCTCAACTTAGAAGATCCAAGTCCTGCCTGTGGGGATGTAGTGAGGTCCCAGCCCACCCCAGACCTCAAAGTTCCCAAATCCCTCTCCTACACATCACGGATCCCACTGGGGTATTTAAAAGCTCCTTGATGCTGTTGCCCAGCCTTGTAGAAGAGCATCACCCCGAGTCACTACGAGACCATCACAACTTTGGGTTCAGCATTTTGGGGTCCTTCAGGAAAAGGGTTTTAGGGTTGGGATAGGATCTGAGCATCACCCCAACTCATGACTGAGCCATCACAGCTTTGGGTCCAGCATCTTGGGGTTCCTCCAGAAAAGGGTTTTAGGGTCAAGTTTTAGGGTCAGGGAAGGATCTGAGCATCACCCCAACTCATGACTAGGCCATCACAGCTTCATGTCCAGTATCTTGGGGTCCCTCAAGAAAAGGGGTTTACAGTTGGGTTTTAGGGCCAGGGTCTCATCAGGACCCACTAGGGCCGGCTGCAGCAGTGGTCGGGCCGGAGCTCTGCCGCAGTGAGGGACAAGGGAGCAGCTCCAGCAGCCCCCGTCATATCACATCGCATTGTACTTTATCGCTCATCGTGTCGCAGGAATAATTTAACAATCTCTTTTCTCTTCTGAGACCAGAGGGGGGAAAAAAAACCTCTGACAACCCCGTCTGGCTGTGGAACTAATGAAGCATCTGGGATCAGTGACTGGAAAATCGTAAAACACCTCCAGCCCTGCATTTCCTAAATTTAAAAGTCAGGTTTGTGCATTAGAAACGGGGCTGGGCTTTGGGCTTTTTTTTTACTTGAAAGCTTCTCTCTTACACGTGTGGATGGTAAAAGGGTCCCCGATGTGTCAGATCCTACCTGACGTGTTTCCTTCGGGTTGAGCAACAGCTCCTGCAGAAACCAGCAGAAACTTGAAGGGATTTTTGGCTTTGGCCCCAGCTCTGCACCTCAGTAGCAGTTCCCATTCCCACCCCATCCCCATTCCATCCTATTCCCATCCCACCCCCATCTCCATTCCATCCCATCCCCATCGCCATTCCCATCCCATCTAATCCCCATTCCAACCTATCCCCATCTCCGTCCCATCCCATCGCATTCCCATCCCATCCCCATTCCATCCTATTCCCATCCACATCCCATCCCCATCCCCATTCCATCCTATACCCAACCCCATAACATCCCCATAACATCCTCATCCCATCCCATCCAATCCCCATTCCATCCGATCCCCATCCCATCCCATCCTGTCACATTCCCATCCCCATTCCATCCTATACCCAACCCCATAACATCCCCATAACATCCTCATCCCATCCCATCCAATCCCCATTCCATCCGATCCCCATCCCATCCCATCCTGTCACATTCCCATCCCCATTCCATCCTATACCCAACCCCATCCCATCTCCATCCCCATCCCATCCTACTCCCATCCCATCCTATGGCCCCCTAAACCCACCTCCATAACCATCCCCCCTCTCCAGTGTTCCCACTTTTCCCACACTCCTGATGTTCTGAAGAAACCACCCCAGACCTGTGGGGTCACACCAGTAGGGCTGTCACATCATGGACCCCCTCATCCCCTCCCACCCCATTGCATCATAGTCCTCCTCCCGTAGAGTCCAAACCATGGCCAGCGCCCAGTTGGGGGCCGGTGGTGAGGGGAACCCGGGGGCCTCCCAACTACCTGAGTGCCAAAGAAAATACTTCCCCAGTGCTGGAAGGATCTGGGATGGGTTCCCAGAACAGGGTGACCCTTGGCATCCCACCAGCACTAGGGACTTGGCGGGGGAACACCAGCCCAAACCATCTTCATGGGGCTGGAGATAGGGTTAAATACCAGTCCAGTATCTCCCAGTACATCCC
>VXBP01000619.1:172572-183559 GCA_013400115.1 Rhinopomastus cyanomelas
CATAACATCCCCATAACATCCTCATCCCATCCCATCCCATCCCCATTCCATTCCATCCCCATCCCATCCTGTCACATCCCCATCCCCATTCCATCCTATACCCAACCCCANATCCCACCAGCACTAGGGACTTGGCGGGGGAACACAGTGGGACACCAGCCCAAACCATCTTCATGGGGCTGGAGATAGGGTTAAATACCAGTCCAGTATCTCCCAGTACATCCCAGTCTGCAGGATTGTGTATCTGCTGCTGTTGGGGGGGATCTGTGCTGGGTGCCTGGAGATCCCAAACATCTGCCTGTGATTTGGGAGAAAGTCCTGCCCTACAGCCGCTAGAACATCCCCACGTCCTCCAGCTCAGCTCTTCCAGGCGCCCCTAGTCTGGGAGAGTCTTTCCCAGTCTCTGAAGAAAAATAAAGTCTCTGTTGACTCAGGTGCCAGCTGTGGCTTCGCAGACTCCCCCCTATTTATTTGATTTGTCCTTTTCTTTCAGCTTTTCACCCCAGGGAGGTTGAGGTGGGGCTTCGGGGTCGAGGATTTTCAGGGAGGTTCATCTCCATCCTCCAGCGCTGCCTCCTGCTTCCTCCTGTGGCAGAAAGTTCTAAGAGGTGAATTTCATGGGGGAAGAAGATTGTCCCTGATCTCGTTGCCTTTGGAGTGGCCATGGGGTGTGAGGGGAGGGTCCCTGGCTTGGGTGCCTGGCGCATCCCTTGCAGCCAAGGGTGTGACGAGTGATTTATGGTCCTTCCTCCCATCTAAGTTCTCCTCTCCTCCTTCTCCTGATGTCCCACACCCCAGATTCCTGGGATGCCCCTGGACAGTCCCTTATCACTCTGGTATGCTGGCCAGCCCACATTCCTCTCGGGTGAGGAGCCAGCTGTCTCCTCTGACCTCTGCACCAGCTCCCTGTGGTTTCAGAGACCTTCCATCAGTGCTGGAAAGCTCAGCCTGACTCGTGGTGTGCTCTGAGCAGGACCTTGTGGAGATAGAACAGCACAGAACAGAACATCATGGAGGTGGAGCCCCATGGAGCAAGACAGGGACACCTCTGCCCCCAGTAAAACTCAGCAGCTTGCCCAGAGAGGTGGTGGAACTCCCATCCCTGGAACCATCCCAGGTCAGGTTAGACCTTAGGGTTTTGAGCAACCTCCTCTGGTTGGTATGTATCTGCTCACCGCTGTGGGGTTGTACTGGGGGAGCTCCCTTCAACACAGCCCACTGCATGGTTTTGGGGTCCCAAGACCTTGTCCCAGGCTGCAGGACCACCCTGGGTGCAGGATTTCGCTGGCACATCACACACTTTCACTGATTTGCCCCATTTCATTAATTTATTGCAGCTGCCCCAGAAAGTTCCTCTTTGCAGATGGCCACCACCCCGGGAGAACGTGTCTTGGGACCTGGAAAGAGGAACTGGATGGGGCTCTGCCTTGGGTGCTGCCCACTGCCCACAGGAAGGCTGGACGATGGAGGGTTATGGGGCAGGCGGCCACTGCATGCCCAGCTGGTCCCATGAGTTCCTGAGTTTCTGCAGGGCTGGAAGAGCTGGTAGCAAGGTGGACCTTGAGGGAGGGTCCCTGGGGACTAACCCAGCCTGGTTGTTCTGGAGATCATAGAATCATAGAATCACTCAGGTTGGAAAAGACCCCTGGGATCATCGAGTCCAACCAGCAACCCTACTCTACAAGGTCACCCCTAAAGCAGATCCCCCAACACTACATCTAAGCAACTTTGAAATTCATCAGGGATGAGGACTCAACCACCACCCTGGGCAGCCCATTCCAGTGCCTGCAGGATTCAAATGGCTCTTTGAAAGGGGCTCAACAGGTCCCATCATCCCAGGCATTGGCAAACCCAGGCTGGGACTGTCTACCCTCACTTGAGAGGTCCCTGGTTCTGCTCACAAGCCCCACCTGGCTCCATCCTAGATGAGAGTCCCATAGCAGAAGCTCACCTTGTCCTGGCAGAACCAGTCTTTGCTCTGGTGGGCAGTTGACCCTATTATGGAGGTGGGTGGCTACTCTAGCCTGGACCTTGGTCATTGGGGCTCACGCTGGTGCCTACCACGGGGACATGTTCACACCAGCACTGCTGGGAAAGTCCTGAGCAGGACCTCCTGACCTGACAGCAACCAAACCTCAAATGAGGACAGCAGAACCTGCAGAATCATGGAACAGTTTGGGATGAAGGGACCCAAAGTTCAACTGAGCAGGGACACCTCAAGGTTCAACCTGACCTGGGATGGTTCTACGGATGGGACTACTCCCACCTCTCTGGGCAATCTGGGCCAATGTCTCTTCACCCTCAACAACAATAATTTCTTCTTTATTTTCCTCTAAGAACATCTTATTCACCCAGCACCATCCTGCACAGCTGAGACTGAAAGGGAAGCAGAGGCTCAGGAAGCTGCTGCAGAACAAGGGTTGGGGCTAGGTCCAACCTCAGGGCCAGATGGCTGCTCTGACTCTTTGCAGAAGCCCTGGCACAAACCAAGCTCAGCCCAGATGCCATATGGCCACATGTGCCTAGGTCAGGGGTTCTTCTCCGAGTGCTCCTTCCCACGTCCTTGACTGGTTGAGTCGAGGCACAGAGCTGCTGGGGAAGGGACACTGGGGCATTGCACAGGGGCATGAGGTCTCCAAGGGCAGTTTCCCACACTCCCAGCCCACGTAAGTCAAGGCCGAGCATTGACCCTGAGCTGTCAAATGTGAGTGCCAGCTTGCCAAGTGCCACCATGCCAAGTCCCTTTAGATAAACAGACCTGGATCTGCTCCCAGACCAGCCAAGACTAGCTCAGCCCTTGCCTGAAGGTCTTGTTTCAGGTCCGGGTTTGGTGCAGCCATGGTGACCTGGGTTAATGGTGACCTGGCAGAGCTAGGTTGGACTCCAGGAGGTCTTTTCCAACCCAAATGATTCAATATCTTACTCCTGGGTGCTCCTCATGCAGGTTCCCCTGGACCCCTCTGGTGTCTTCTCTCCCCACCATCAAGAATAGGATGCTCTTGGGTTTTGTCAGGCGTCCCCAGCAGCTTCTGATCAGGAACGATCCCTGCAGACCCCTAAACCTGGAGACTCTTGGGGTGGGTGGGCATCTCAAGTCTAGGGTCTCATCCTGCCCCGACTCATCGCAGGGCCAAGAGGGGATATTACAGTTGGTTGTTATTGCCCTCTTCGCGTCTGTGCACTTGGGCTTGGGCGTCTCAGGCGGGGTCTCTCGACTGACTCTGAAGACCTTTTTCACAGTAACTTCACCTCCTTGGCAAGAGTGCCAAGCTGTTACAGACCCAAGGCTGGGACAACAACCTTGAACATCTTGTTATCTACTTAGCTCTGCTCTTTGAAGATTAGTTCTCCTCTCCTCTCCTCTCCTCTCCTCTCCTCTCCCTCTCCTCTCTCTTCTTCTCTGGAGACCACCACGACCCCTGGCTCAGCAAAGGGCAGGAAAGAGCTGGTGGTGTCAGCCACTTCCCAAAAAGCAGAGGCAGGGACAAGCCCCTGAACGGGGAAGTGATGTGATGTGGGGCTGCTCACCCCCCACACCAGATAAATAGCCGGCCCCGGGAGCCGTCCCCAATGCCACAGCGCGGGACGCGGCACTGACAGAGGCACCAGGTAATGCTGCTGCTGCTATGGGATGGGGACACTTAGGGCAGACACCAACCGTGGTGTCCATGGGGACACTTGGGGTAGAGGATGAGGAGCTCTCATGGTGCTTGGTGGGGCTGGTGGGGTGGGATGGGCTGCTCAAGGATGAGAACATCTCGTTGGGATTGAGCATAGTCTGTCTTCTGGAAAGCTGCTGAGATACCTCCAGGCTAGTCCTGGTGCTCTGGGACTGGGGTAGGATCAATGCCAGGGTGGCTGGAGGGCTGGGGCTGCCCCTTCCCACTCCATTGTCACCACATCTGTTGCTCTGTGCACTGGGATGTGGTGGAGGCTGAAGGGACCGGCAGCAGGAGTTTCCTCTCATGGTGCTTAGCCCTGGTTGCCCCATGTCTATGCCAAAAGGTGATTTTAAATGCAAGCCTGAAGATGTTTGAGCACTCCCCCACTTTGCAAGGGGGGGCTTCGGTGGCTGTGGGTGCAGAGGAGACCGTGACAAGGTCCTTCCCCTCTTCTTCCCATTTTCCCAGTTCATGGGGTCCAAATATCCTTTGAGATACCCAAATACTCCTCATGACATCTGAGTGTCCTTTGAGGCATCCAAATGCACCTCATGGCATCCAAATGTTCTTGCCTGGTTGTCCTTAGGCAATAAAGCCCAACGGGTACTTCTTCTTTGTCTGTATCAAAGGGTTTTGCTGAGGAAACATCACAAATCCTTAAATTTTGCTGTTAGCGCTCTGCTGGACCCCACCACGAGCTGGAACAGATGGTCCGAGGGGTTTCTGGTGGTCCCCAGCCTATGCCCATGGTCCCCCTGAGGTCTCATCTCCCAGAAACTGAAACCAGGGGGATGCACGAGACAGAAGAAACGAAACTTGGCACCAGGACTTAGCGGGGAACTGGGGAACAGACCCCGGCGTTGAGCCGCTGTTTCCTTCCTCCTTTTCCCACACGGGCCGTTTCGTTCTGCTCTTGGTGCAAAGCTTTCCTGAGTCCTCCCGAGCCCAAAAGACCTTCCTAACCCAAGTGAGTGTTGAGTAAATTCAAAGCAGATGTTGGAAAGGATGAAGAAGTTCATGGAGGTGAAGGCTGGCGTGGGGAGCCAAAGGCCACCTCGCTCACGGTGGGATCGTGGATCAACAGATTGGAATTGACCCGTTAATTATCTCCACTGTGATGAAAAATAATCAGAAGACACTTGATTTGGTTTATTTTGGGGTCGTGCGGAGGGAAAAGCTGCTCTGTGACGCTGTAGGATGTGTTTTATGGCTTTGGGACACCTGTCTTTGTCATTAGGGTCCCCTCTGCTGCACTCCAACCCCCAAAACTGGCCACGTCCTACCCCTGTGGGGTGAACCTGCCCTGGATCTTCCCCCAAGGATCCCCAGCAGCAGCCAGAGTGTTGCTATGTGCCTGCCCCGCTGCCTTGTCCTCCTGGCCAGCCTCCTCCCACCAGGTACGGTGTCGCCAAGGGACCTGCTGCCCTAGCAGCACAGGCTGGTCCCCGGAGTTTGCACCAGGAGGGGTTGGAGTGGGAGTCATGGTGCTCTTATCCTTCCAAGGACACGAGGGATGGGCAGGACAGGCTTTGGGGACATAAATGTTGGTGTTGGTGCCCCTGGAGGTCATCACAGAGTCATTAACATCAGAAAGGACCTCTAAGATTATCAAATCCAACCTTCAACCCCCCCGACACCTCAATGACCACTAGACCATGTCCCAAAATGCCACATCTGCTCATCTTTTGAGCACCTCCATGGATGGTGACTCCCTCAATGGAGTCATGGGATGTTGGATGCTCTTGAGAGATTTATTGGCTCTGTCCATGGTGCCCATGGGCAGGGAGGGAGATGGGGTGGGCATGGGGACATCAAGGAGTGATGGAAAGGACAAGGACCAGAGACCAACAAGGTGCCAGGAGGGGACCCAGCGGGGCTGCAGACCACACAGCTGAGCCAACTCTTCCCTCTGGCCTTCTCTAACACAGCCCTTGGCTCATGGGGAGTCACCTATCCCGAGTCCTTGTGGGGCATCAGAGGCTCCTGCATGATCGTCCCCTGCACCTTGAGCTACCCCGATGACGTGGAGGCCAACAGCGGCATCGTGGCCATCTGGTACAAGGACTACGACGCCCAGAGAACACTGGTGTACCACTCCACAGACCAAGAGGTGGAAGCTCGCTTCAGGGGCCGTGCCCAGCTACTAGGGGACCCCGCTGCCCACAACTGCACCCTGCTGCTGCAGGGGGTGACACCGGAGGACTCTGGACCCTACCGGTTCCGCTTTGAGATCATCGACGGTGACCGGTGGTCAGCGGTGCGGGATGTGATGTTGACCATTTCGGGTGGGTATCGTGGTGTTGAGCCCATCCCCTCCATCTCTCTGCCTTCCCATCTGATCTGGATGTCCCACCCTGTTGCTCTCCATCCCCAGATGACCTTGAGCTTCCGAATGTGGCCAGCAGTGAAGAGCAAACTGAGGGGCAAACGTCGACCTTGGAGTGCTCCACACCCTATGTCTGCCCCTCAGGAGACATTGCCCTGTGGTGGAAGGGCTACGACCCCCAGGTCTCAACGTTATCTGGCCGAGTTCAGGTGGACACAAGTGGGGTTGGTCGCTACCTGACCCTCACCACTTCCTTCTCCTGGAAGGACCACTCCAAAAAGCTGTTCTGTGAAGTTTCTTACGGCTCCAGGAAGGCGACCAGGGAGATTGTCCTGCGGGTGAGACGTATGTAGGGCGGTTCTTGTCGAGCAGGGTGTGGGGATGGGGTCACCTCTACCATGGCTGCAGCATGCAGGTCCCCTCCTGTCACCTCCTCCTGTCACCCCACGGCTTTTCCATAGCAAATATTGGTCCCGTAAATGCTGCTGAGGTGCCAGCTCCATCTCTTGGTACATCCTGGCGCCCACCACCACCCACAGAATCACAGAATTATTGAGGCTGGAAGAGACCTCCGAGGTCATCAAGTCCAGCCTATATCTGGCAGCTTTGACCCCCTTCATGTAAGAAGAGCAGGAGGTGGGTCCTGCCCAGCCTCACCATGTCTGTCTGTCTCCCCACAGATGCCCCAAAGGACGTCCAGGTGTGGGCGAGCCCCTCTGCTCAGAACATTCGTGTGGGCGACACAGTGTCCCTCACCTGCGAGGTGAGCAGCAGCTACCCCCCGGTCTCGGTGTACCACTGGTACAAGGACGGGGTGGCTGTGGGCACGGAGCAGGTCCTGACCCTCCGCAACATCCAGCGTGAGGACTATGGGCAGTATCACTGTGAAGCCACGAACATCCTTGGGACTGGCACCGGGCTTGCCGTGGTGCTCTACGTCTTCTGTGAGTGCCCAGTGTGTCCTGACTGGGGTGGGCAGGGGGATGGCACCAAGGGGTTTGGTATCGACCGGAGGACCAGGAGCTAGAGAGTCTCCACCTTGCCGTCCTGGCATCCTTCATCCTTCACTGTGGTGAGCCCGAATGATGGGGAAGGGAGGGGTCTCCAGTTGAGCCCCCCATTGTCAGATCTCGTGGGGATTTGGAGCCAGAGTGGTCTGTGCAGAGGGGAAGCCAGGACCTCCTATCAGACCTTGCAACCCCAGAGCACCACATCACCCAGGAGCCCCATGGGGAGCGTCACCCCATAGACTGGAGCAAGTAGGACCAGAATGGTCCTCCCAGAGCCCCCCAGTGCAGATCCTGAGAGCTGAAGGATGCTGATGAACCCCCGATCAGTTTTGCCCTAAATCCAGAACTTTCGCCCCAGGGGACAAACCCAAACACCTCCCACCTCCGTTATCACCATGAATCATCATCCCTGGGGGTGCAGAACTGGTCCCTTCTGTCCTTGGACTGTGGTCTGTGAGATTCAGGGGGGGAGCTGCTCTCCTGCCTCAAAGACCACCCAAAACATGCTCCCATCTCTCTCAGCTGCAGAGATCTCAGTGAACCCCACAACTGAGGTGCGAGAGGGGATGACCACCACCCTGTCCTGTGATGTCCCTGGAAGAGAGGGCCAGGACCTCAACTACACATGGTACAAGAACGGTGCCTGGCTCAAGGAGGGCTCTGCGCACACCCTGCTCTTCCAGCATGTGGCCACAAGTGATGCCGGCTACTACTCCTGCAAGGTGACCAACAACCAGGGCAGTGACACATCCCCAGCAGTCAGCCTCAGCGTCACATGTGAGTGATGGAGGGATGGAGATCCCCACCAGACCTTTGACCCTCTAAACAAAGCAACCCTTCCACCCCGAGCACCTTGGGTCAGGTTGACAATGGTTGGACCCAGTGATGACCTTGAATCATAGACTCATCAAAGCTGGAAAAGACCTTCAAGATCATCAAGTCCAAATGTCCACCCTACAACCCCTAACCACCAAACCATCTCCCAAAACACCATGTCTACCTGTTTTTTGAACCCCTCCAGGGATGGTGCCTCCACCCCCTTCCTGGACAGCCTGTTCCAAGGCCTCCCCACTCTGTCTGGGAAGAAGTTTTTCCTGATATCCAACCTGAACCTCCACTGGCACAGCTTGACCCCATTTCCTCTTGTCCTATTGCTAGTCACTAGGAAGAAGAGCCTGGTTGCTCTTCTCTGCACTTCAATGTCCTTCCTGTACCGCAGTGCCCAAGACTGCCCTCAGTGCTCGAGGTGTGACCTCATGAGGGCTGAGTGTAGGGGTAGGACATGTCTGTGATGGCTAATTCACAACCTTCTTGTGTAAGAGGGAAAACCCGCAGGCTGTGGGGTGGTTGTGCCCCGTGTGCCACCCGCGGGCACCACCCACACCACAGCATCCTTTCCCTTTCCACAGACCCTCCTCGGACCCCCACAGTCACACTCTTCCAGGAGATGGCGGGTGGCAGGTTGGCCATAGTCCACTGCACCGTGGACAGCCACCCACCGGCCAACATGGCCATTTACCACGACAGCTCCTTGTTGGCAGCCAGTGGATGGCAGGTGGCCCCGAAGGAGCGGTTTGGAGTCACTGCATCCCGCAACAGCTTACGGTTGGAGATCCGAGGCGTGGGGCCGCTGGACAGCGGGGAGTATCGCTGTGTGGCCACCAATGCCCATGGCAATGCCAGTGCAGCCAAGACCTTCGTGATGCGCTGTGAGTCCTGCCATGCTTCTGGATTCGGGTGTTGGGGACTGTTGAAGACCCAGGGAGGTTGGTGTGGGGTCTGTGTGTGGCACTGGAGGTCACTGATGTCTTGGAGACCATGTGGTGCCCAACCTCATCCTAGGGGATGAAGGCTGCTTCCAGAGTGGAGCCATTCCTGAGTGTTGATTTTCAAAACTCCACAAAATCTGAAGCAAAGTTTATCCAAAGTCCTTCTCTGTCCCCAGAGTCTTCTCTCCCGACTCAACAACCCCAAGTCCCTCAACCCAGAGGTGCTCTAGAAGTCAAGGTTTCCCCTCCATCCCTGACATCCGTCTCCCATCTGTCATCCAGCCACAGAGGTCCTGATCCAGCCCTCATCAGAGGTGCAGGAAGGGGTGTCTGTCACCCTGAGCTGCCTGAGTGCTTGGGGTGCACAAGAGGAGATGCTCTACACCTGGTACAAGAACAGCAAGTGGCTGAGGGAGAGCTCAGACCCCGTGTTGCGGTTCCCCAGCGTCCACGGTGAGGATGCCGGTGCTTTCCAGTGCAGGGTCCAGAGCAGCAACGGCAGTGACACATCAGCGGCTGTCCCACTCCGAGTGCTCTGTAAGTTGGGTCTGGGCTGGGTGATCACGGAATAGTTTGAGTTGGAAGGGACCTCAAAGAACAGCAGGTCTGGAATCTGGAGGGTCATGGGATGCCCAACAGCTGCTTGCGTACCCATGGAAAGCAGCAATTCCTTGGGATCCTGGGGTTCTCTGAGCCTCAGGAATCCACAATCTTCTCACCAGAGATGCTTTAACCCGCAGACCCACCGAGGCAGCCGGTGATGAGCTCCTTCCTGGAGACCCAGGGAGGCCATCTGGGCATCATCCAGTGCACTGTTGAGAGTGACCCGGAGAGCAACTTGACTCTGTGGAGAGGAGAAGAAGTGATAGCCTGCTCATTGGGCTGCTCCTCAGCCCCCAGCCCCAGGGTCCGAGCCACCATGTCCTACAACAGCTTGAAGGTGGAAATCCAGGAAGTGGTTCTGGAGGATGAAGGGACCTACATCTGCTGGGCTGGAAACCCGCAGGGTAACGCCAGCACAGTCATGGAGTTCAGAGCTGAGAGTGAGTGAGGTGGAGGGGTGGTGGGCCGGGTAGGTCTGGTCCCACATGTCCCTGCAGCATCTTGGAAGATGGAATCATAGAATCGCAGAATGTGTTGGGTTGCAAGGGACCTCCAAAGGTCATCTAGTCCAACCCCCTGACAACAAGCAGGAACATCTCTAACTAGAACAGATTGCCCAGACCTCTATCCAGCCTGACCTTGAGTGTCCCCAGGGATGGGACCTCCATCATCTCTCTAGGGAGCCTGTTCCAGGGATCCACCACCCTCAGATTAAACAGCTTTTTCTGGATGTTCAACATAAATCTACCCTTTTCCAGCTTAAAACCTGGTCCTACTGTTCCCTACCCTGGTGAACAGTCTTCTTCAGCCCTCTCACAGGCCCCTGTTAGGGAACGGAAGGTTGCTGTAGGGCTGGAGATGGAGACAAGCTCAGGAGGTGAAGGGTGTTGGTGGCAGAAGGACAGAAACCCATGAAAAAGCTGCTGTCACAGAATAGTTTCAGTTGGAAGAGACTTTGAAGACCAACAAGTCCAAACATTGTCCCTAACCCTCACCCCACATCTCACAGCTTTGCAATCCCAGCAGGGACAGGGACTCCCCCACTGCCCTGGGCATTGAGTTCATGTTGGTGCACGTTTGCCTTCTGCCCATAGCTGCCAGCATCATCGTATCTCCATCCTCTCATGTGCTGGAAGGCCAAGAGGTCAACCTGACCTGCCGACTCAGCAGCGACTCTCTGGCGCTGCCCAACTTCACCTGGTACTGGAATGGGCAGTGGCTCACCCAAGGCTCCAATCCATCCTTGGTGTTTCCACAAGTGGCCAGTACAGATGCGGGGCTCTACCGCTGCAGAGCCACCACCGACGGCATCAGCCGGAGCTCTGCTGCTGTCTCCCTGGACGTGCTGTGTGAGTACAGGGTGCTGGGGACCTTCCCTTCCCTTCCCTTCCCTTCCCTTCCCTTNTTCACCTGGTACTGGAATGGGCAGTGGCTCACCCAAGGCTCCAATCCATCCTTGGTGTTTCCACAAGTGGCCAGTACAGATGCGGGGCTCTACCGCTGCAGAGCCACCACCGACGGCATCAGCCGGAGCTCTGCTGCTGTCTCCCTGGACGTGCTGTGTGAGTACAGGGTGCTGGGGACCTTCCCTTCCCTTCCCTTCCCTTCCCTTCCCTT
>VXBP01000619.1:184891-196897 GCA_013400115.1 Rhinopomastus cyanomelas
GTCCTTCCCTTCCCTTCCCTTCCCTTCCCTTCCCTTCCCTTCCCTTCCCTTCCTTCCCCCATCTTTTCTTTTCCCCATTTCAGCAGACCCCACCTTGGGCAGTGACAACCCCACAACCACCCTTCTCTTCCCCACCCAGACCCCCCACGGAATCCCCACCTGACAGCCTTCCTGGAGACGGAGAGAGGACGCCTGGCCATCTTCCAGTGCTCAGTGGCCAGCAACCCTCCCTCCCAACTGACCCTACACCGGGATGAGGAGCTTGTGGCCACCAGCCAGGGGGGCAGCAGCCCCCGGATCAGTGTCTGGGGGGTCCCCAACATGCTCAGGGTGGAGATGCGGGAGGTAACACCATCGGACGAGGGCAGTTACTGCTGCACGGCCACCAACGCGCATGGTGTTGCCTCACACCACACGTACTTCCGTGTGCAGGGTAAGCATCATGGGCAAGTGGACAAGGTCTTGGGACCTTCAGCTGAAGAGGTTCTTCAGCACAAGGGTGGAGAAACTCTGGAATCAATTGCCCAGAGAGATTGTAGCTGCCGTCTCCCTGAGGATGTTCAAGGCCTTGAGCAACCAAGTCTAGTTGAGAGGTGGCCCCATGGCAGGGAGGTTGGAGTAGATGATCTCCAAGGTCCCTTCCAACTTCAGCAATTTTATGATTCCAAAGTGACACCATCCCTGATGAGTTGGGGGCTTCCTGGGATGTGATGCTCTGGGTTTTACCCCAGGAGCAGCACTGGAGTCCTTGGAGTGGGGTCAGGAATCTTTAGATTAATTAATTTCTTGAAGGGTTGAGATGTGGCCATCAGGATGATGAAACCAAGAGTACCTTCATGGAGATGTCCACAGGGCAGCTGGATCCCACCCAGGCTCTGCTTGCATAGACACTCCACCAGTTTCCAACCCCTCATCCCCAGATACCACTAGTGATGGAATCCAGGGGAATGTCAGCTACTGGTGATGAGGAGGACCAGGTCTCCTTGACCTAGTCCCACCGTCTCTCCATGTTCCAGCTGCCCGAGTCCTCATCTCACCATCCACGGAGGTGCGGGAAGGAGATGATGTCTCCCTGACGTGCCAAGTGCCTGGAGAGCAGCAGGACGACACTGTCTTCTCCTGGTACAAGAACAGCAAATGGCTCCAGGAGACCTCCAAGAACCTCCTTGAGCTTCCCCGCATCACCAGCTCCGCTGCTGGATCCTACCACTGCCGGGCCCGCGGCTCCTCGGGGAGCAGCATCTCTGCAGCCGTGGCCCTGCGTGTCAGCTGTGAGTGGGACCCCCTGGGAGTGGAGGTGGGGAATGAGGTGCCAGGAGTGGGACAAGGATGGGATGGAGGTGGGGATGAGTTGATACTGAGGGTGGGATGGTAGTAGGATCATGACGGGACTGAGGTGATGCCAGGGATGGGATAGTGAGGGGGATGGTGCTGGTGGCAGGGTCACGATGGGAGTGAGGTGATGCCAGGGATGGGATGGAAAAGTCTGGGTGATGCTTTGCTGCAAGGTGCAGGTTGCTGCTACCCTAGTGCTTGGCCCTGATGTCAGGAGCTGCTGCAGACACCTCAGGGTGCTGAGGGCCTTGGGGATGGTGATACCACCCAGGACCTGGTGGGAATGGGAACCTTCTGTGGATGGCTCTAGGTGAAGACTGAGGGTTTTCTCATCCCCTTGGGCAGATCCTCCACGGACACCGATGCTGACGTCCTTCCTGGAGACCCCCGAGGGGCAGCGGGCTGTCCTGCAGTGCACAGTGGACAGCAGCCCACAGGCAAAGCTGGCTCTTTTCAAGGACCAGGCGTTGGTGGCCTCCACAGTGCTGCCCCAACCCACCACCCAGCCACGGCTCAGCATCTCCTTAGCCGTCAACATGCTGCGGGTCAGCATCGCCCCAGTGCTGCTGGAGGATGAGGGGGAATACGTGTGCTCTGCCAGCAACGCCTACGGCAACGCCAGCACTGTGGCCAACTTCACCGCGGGCAGTGAGTGTGGGGCTGGGTGGGACGTGGTGGGTGGGATGGAGCTGCTGCAACTGGAGACCAGGGGTTGTGGTGAGGGGATGATGGCGAGAGCCGCTGGAGGATGATCATGGGGAAGGGATCGCAGAGAGAAGCTGGAGTCAGAAATGTGGAATGGGCTGTGCTGGGAGGGACCTCAGGGGTTATCTACCCAGTCCCAACTCCCTGCCCTGGGTAATGACACTTTTCACCAGACCAGGTTGCTCAGAGCTCCATCCAACCTCACCTGGGACACTGTCAGGGATGGAGCAGCCACAACCTCCCTGGGCAACTTGTTCCAGCTGGAATGGGATGGACAACATAGAAACAGGATGGGAATGGAGGGGGAAACGTGGTTATGGGATTGGAGGTTGATAACAGAGTTGTTCCTGAAGGAACTGCAGTGAGGTGATGCAAAGGTCTGCTCTGCCTCTGCTGTGTCCATTCACGGGCCGCAGAGTCATAGAGCCATCAAGGCTGGAAAAGACTTTCAAGATCATTTGGCCCAACCATCCACTCTACAACCTGTAACCACTGACCCATCTCCTAAAATACCATGTCTACTTGGTTGTGGCCATACAACTCGTGTCACCCCACACTGTCACTGAATCCCACAACCTCACACTGGTAGGGCTGGTAGGGACTTCTGGGCATCATCCAATCCAACACCCCTGCTCCAGCAGGGTTCCCCAGAGCAGGTGTCCAGGTGGGTTTGGGATCTCCCCAAAGCAAGAGACTCCACAACCTCTCTGGGCAACCTGGGCCACCCTCAGAGAAGAGGGGCAGAAGAACATTCCTCAACCTACTACCTCCACTCAATGCACTCCAGAAGACCTCCATCACCTCCATCCCATTCCACCAATCATATTTTTCCCATTCCACCAGCCACCAGGCTCTGGATCTCCCCTTCCCCAGACGTCCAGGAGGGTAACACTGTCAACCTGACCTGTGCGGTGGACAGCGGTGGTGGTGAAGCTCTGACCTACTCCTGGTTCAAAAACAAGGTCTGGATCAGCAGTGGCTCAGCCCCGGTCCTCATCATCCCCAACGTTGCTGCCACCGATGCCGGTTCCTACCACTGCGCTGTGCGGACCCCGGTGCGGACACGGAGCTCAGCTCCCACCACCCTCAATGTCCTCTGTGAGTCCAGGGGGGCTTCATGATGTGGTGGGTGAAGGTTCCTGATGCCCACCCTGGGACAGGGAGATTCCTCAGGGTGTCTATTGTCCCTTGGCTGGTCCTTTCATTTGGCCTTGGGGCATGGTCTGGAGAACCTGTCCAGAATCTGCAACCTATCTTATTTTTGGGGTCTCAGAACAAAAATTAGACATGTCCCAATTCATAGAACCATGGAGTCATCAAGGTTGGGAGAGACCTACAAGACCATTCTTTGGGCACCTCAGTACAATGGAGACATCGAGGTGCTGGAGTGAGTGCAGAGGAGGGCAACGAAGCTGGTGAAGGGCCTGGAGAATCAATCTGATGAGGAGAGATTGAGAGAGTTGGGGCTGTTTGGATTGAGGAGGAGGAGGAGGCAGAGGGGAGACCTCATTGCTCTCTACAACTATCTGAAAGGACACTGTAGAGATGTTGATGCTGGTCTCTTCTCACAGGTCATTAGCAACACAACCAGAGGGAAGGGCTTCAGGCTCCAACAGGGCAGATTTAGACTGGACATGAGAGGTGATTGAGTCACCACCCCAGATGAGTTTAAAAGTCACGTAAATGTAGTGTTGGGGGTTCTGGTTTCAGGGAGAATTTGTAGAGTAGGGTTCATGGTTGGACTCAATGATCCCAGGGGTCTTTTCCAACCTGAATGATTCTATGATCACCCAGCCCAACCATCAACCTGACCCCACCATGACCACTAAACAACATTCCCCACATCCCAACCAAGCTGAGCTTTATACCCTAAAAAAGGTGAAAAAACCCCCCCAACCCCTTGAAAATAATTTGCAAACCACAGCTTAATATTTAGGGTTCCCCCCCTTTTTTTATTAGAAAAAGTAGATTTTTACTTGTAAATCTGCTGTGGAGGGCGCGAGGGTGGAGAACTTCACATGGAAGTGTCCTCCAGAGAGCCCAAGAGCCTGTCAAGTGCTTCTCATGCTTCTCTGGTGTTGGTCAAGATGCTGCTAAAAGCATCTAAATGTTCTGAGCCCTGGTTGCCCTCTGCTCACACTCACCCAGGTGCTGCTCATGCCACAGCCCACCTCTTCCTCCCACTCCCCACTTTCCCTTCCGCAGACCCCCCCCGGAACCTGCAGATGAAGACCTTCATGGAAAGCAACGAGGGCACCACGGTCATCCTTGTCTGCACCGTGAAGAGCAACCCCCTGTCCCAGTTGACCCTACTGAAGGACGGGCAGCTGATGGTCTCCAGCCCCATCATGGGAGGAGACCCCCATGGGCAGAGCATCCAGGTCTCCACATCTCTCAATGCTTTGAGGCTGGAGCTCCGGGAGGCCTCGGAGGAAGACGAGGGAGAGTACGAGTGCCGGGCGCACAGCCCCCTGGGCAGTGCCCACATGTCCCTGCCTCTCCACATACGGGGTGAGTCCAGCATCACTGTGGGTGGGCAATGAGGAGATGGGTACCTCCAGAATGTGTTGGACATCGAGTGATGTGACCCAAGTGTGTTGGGCAGCAAAGCATCGGGATGGGGATTCTGCAGCTGAGCAAGGAGGGAGAACCTCGTGCCAGCTGATCTACTATCTCATCAGCTGTCACGGTGGTCGTCCGACCCTCCAACGAGGTGGCTGAGGGGACCGATGTGACCTTGACCTGCCAGGACATGGGTGCCCACCCGGGGACGCTCTACACGTGGTACAAGAACGGGCGCTGGCTGGTCGAGGGATTTGACGCCTCCTTCGCCCTCCCTGGTGCCCAGCGCAGGGATGCGGGTGCCTACAGCTGCCAGGCGAGGAGGGGGCTGCGGGGTCGCCAGGCACCCCCCGTCATCCTGCGGATACTCTGTGAGTGAGGGGTGGCTGCGTGAAGAGAGTGGGGGGCAACTGGGTGGCAAAGTGGGGTCCGAGAGTGTCGCTGTGGTTGGGACGATGGTCTATGTCGCCATCTGGTGACAACCCACGACAGGATCGAGATAGCCGATGGGGCGTTGGGGTGGGGTTGGGGGGGAGTGTGTGCGTGTGTTGTCCCAGAGCTTCTTCATCACCACTTGTCCTTCACCTTCAGCCTGCCAAACCTCAAAAACCCCGTAGGAAGGATGACTGGACTTGATGGTCTTAGTGATGATCATGACTTGATGATCTTAGTTGGAGTCTCTTCTAACCAAATGAGTCTGTGGAATGGAGAAGGCATTGCCCTTGTCCTTGTTCTTGTCCTTGAATTTGTCCACATCCTCGTCCCTGTCATTGTCCCTGTCCTCATCTTTATCCTTGTCCTTATCCTTGTCCTCATCCTTGTTCTGATCCTTGTCCTCATCCTCATCCTTGAACTTGTCCTGATCCTCATTCTTGTCATTGTCCCTGTCCTCATGTTCATCCTTGTCCTTGTCCTCATCCTTGTCTTTGTTCTTGTCCTTGTCCTCATCCTTGTACTCATCCTCATCCTTGTCCTTGCCCTTTTCCTTGTAGATGCTCCCCAGGAGCCAACCTTCATCTCCATGGTGGAGCCACAAGGTGGGCAGCAGGCTGTCCTGCACTGCACTGTCGACAGCTTCCCACCTTCCGACATCACCCTTTACCGGGTTCCCAGCCACACACCCTTGGCCTCCAACCCACGTGTCACTGTCCATGTGACCCCCAACTCCCTGCGGGTGGAGATGGTGAGGCTGGAGCTGCGGGATGCAGGGGTCTACGTCTGTTTGGCCAACAACAGCTACGGCACCGCATCTTCATCCCTGCACCTGGATGTGGGAGGTGAGGGTGGCCCCGTGCCCTATATTTGGGTCTCAGGAGTCTTTTGGGTGGGTCTGGAGATGGTGTTGTCCTCTGTAAACCCAAACCCTGGACATCTCCTGACAACGCGACCTCACTCTTCATTCTTCTCAGGGGTCACAGTCACGATCGAACCATCATCAGAAGTCCCTGAAGGCACCTCAGCCACCATGACCTGCTTGGGTGTCCCTTGGGTGGGTGATGAGTCCAACTACACCTGGTACAAGAACAGCCGGTGGCTACAGGATGGACTGGCCAGGACCCTTATCCTCACCCGTGTCTCCAGCGCTGATACTGGCTCCTACCACTGCCAGGCGAGTGGGACACAGGGCAGTGTCACCTCAGTCCCACTCAACCTCAATGTGCTCTGTGAGTGTCCTCTGGCTCCATGGGGACAGGCTATGGGACAGGATGGGGACAGAGTCCCCCAACATCCTGGGAAGTGCTCAAGGCGAGGCTGGATGGGGCTTAGTGCAACCTGCTCTGGTGGGTTGTGTCCCTGTCCACGGCTGGGGGTTGGAACTAGATGATCTCTGAGGGCCCTTCCAGCCTGAACCTCTTGAAAGTCAGATTTGGGGCCAAATGCTCCAAGAATGGGGGGAATCTCCAGTTGTGGGGAAAACATGGGGCTGGAGGGGGTGTGAAACCACCACCCTGGTGGAGGGATGCGTTAAGTGGCCCCAGACCCACCACCAGCCCCTTCTCCTCCACGTAGATCCCCCGAGGGATGTGTCCATCAGCACCTTCCTGGAGAACCGCAACGGGCGAGTGGGCATCATTCTGTGTGCGACCGACAGCCACCCAATGTCCACCATCACCCTGTACCACCACGGGCACCTTCTGGCCTCCAGCCTGGCCCCGGCTGCTACCTCCCAGGGAGTCCTTGCATCCCCTTCCCACAACAGACTCCGAGTGGAGCTGGGGGCTGTGGGGCCAGGGGTCTCGGGGGAGTACATCTGCATGGCCAGCAACCCCCTGGGCAACGCCACGGCTAGCGCCTACTTCGACGTGAGCAGTGAGTGGGGCTGGACTCCACCCTGGGGTGGTGGGGATCATCCCAACCCCCCTAAGTGCAAGTGGTGTTGGTGTGGTGTGGACAGAGGTGGCCAAGAGTTGACCTGACATAGTCCTCATGGAGGTCCTGGTGTGGTGCTGTGCCACCCCATGACCTCCCACAGTGTGTCCTCAGCCATAGAGATCTGGCACTGATACCAAGGGATGTCCTCACCTACAGCTGGGTGCCACAGCCACCTCCTGAAGGTGCCTATCACCTCTTAAGGGGTTGGGGTCCAACATACACTGATCCTGCGGCTACAGCCCTGGAGAGAAGGGCTGGGAGGGGTCATGACCCCAAAGATCCTTTGTGTCTCACTGAGCTGGCAACCCCACTGCTGCTGGGGGTCTGCCCTGGCTCCCCTCTGCCCACAGCTCTCACCCACCTCAAGATCTACACTGTGATGGCTGGGCTGCTCATAGCTGTGATCTTCGTGTCCATCTTGACCCTCCTGGCTTTGAAGATGTGGCCCAGGTGATGTCCCCCAATGGAATGGGTTTGGGGGGAGAGGGACCCCAAGCTGAGCTGATCCATGAGGGAACCAGGAGTGGCATCTCTGTCTCCTCTCTTGCAGGATGAGGAGGTTTGGGGGCTGGTCCAATGCTGAGGACACCTTTGAGCTGAGAAGCAAACAGGAGCAAGTGCAGGTAGGGAATCCTTCCAGGATCCCCGACTCTGAGCTTCTTGGGATCCCCACCAGGGGGTCTGTGGGATGACAGCATCTCTGTGTTGCCAAGATGTGAGGGTCCAGGCTCACACATTGGCCAGGATCTGGCCCATCCAGGCTGCTCGTGGTCCCACCACAGCCTTGGCCAACACTAAGGTAGCTGTGGAGGGGCAGGATGGGCAGAGCCTGGTGGGAACCAGAATTACCCCTCAGGGGCACCCATGGATGCTGACCCCTCTGAGCAATGATGCTCTGACCCCATGAGCTCTATGGTGGGCAAGTTTCCCCAACAAACCACAACCTTTTCCAGGTGGATGGATCTTCCTAAACCGGTGGATCTTTGGCCCAGGAGCATCATGTAGCAGCTGATGCTGGAAGCCAACGCCATCGGGATAACCCATTCCACCATGTCCCTTGTCTCCCCCCACCATGGATGTTGTTCTCACTCCCGGCATGGACCTCTTGTGCCAGGCTCTGGCAAGCTGTGAGTGCCCCTGCAACTCAGGAATGGAACATTTCTCTCCAGTGTCACAGCAAACCTTGAGGTCTCACCAGCAAAGCCACCACCCCAGGGTGCTGCCCGCCCTGATGGCAACCAGTCCCTGTATGCCAGGACCTCCTCTGTCTGGAAATAGAACCTGGAGCAAGGTGCAACCAGTGGCGGTTGGAATGAGCTGGGAAGGGGTTTGTGGGTCTCTTGTGGAGAGGGTGGAGACACTTGAGGGACTGGGCAGTGTGGGACTGTGTTGGCTTGTGATTCTCCTCTGTGTTGCCCTCCACCCAAATCAGTCTGCGACCACCATGGAGCTTGGGGTGGGAGATGAGGGACGTGATGCTTGGAGACATCCCATGGGCTCAACACCCTACTTCACTAGCACCTGCCTTGTCAGCCTGTGAGGCAGGGATGTCCCCAGGCCACACGTGTCCCCTCGGTGCCTGGGAAGAGGTGAGAGGTGAGGAAGACCCCTGTCCTGTCCTCTCTGAGCTGCTGGAGCCGGAGCTGCGGGGCACAAAGGGCTCTTTGCCTGTGGCCATTGGAGCTCCAGTGAGGCCGCTGGGCCATGTCCCCTCCCGCCCCGTTGCCGTTAGATGTCACCCTGCAGCCACCCAACCGCCAGACCCTGCTGGACAGGAGCTGCAGAGACCAGCAAGGTCTAAGGACAAACGGCCCTCGGCAGCGGGCAGGAGGAACCCAGACAGAGCTCGCGGCGCTGGGATGGGGAGATGAGGGACTGGTGTTGCTGGGGACTCAGTCGTGGCTGTGGGGGATGATGTTGGAGACCCAGGGGGTGTGATCAGGTCGTCTGGCTGCAGAGCAGCCCTTTGCATTTTGTCCTGGAGTTGTTTCTGATTCCAGGTACCTGCTCTCCAGTTCACACCAGTAAGGGGGTTCAGGCAGACAATCTCCTATCCCGGGAGGTAGAGACACTAGTCTGGGGGGGGGACAACACTGTGACCCCCAGAGTCTGTGTTCTCTGAGCGAGAGTCTGCAGGGGGAATGCGACGGGGATGGGGAGGGGAAGGGATGGGAGAGTACAGGTTGGGATGTCATGGGAGTTGTTGGTGTAGGACAGAGTGAGGTAGACAGCACGAGATGGGTCGGGAGCTGTGCTGAGCCCACAGATGCTGGTCAAGGTGACAGGCAGTCACCCCCCTCCCCAGCCCACTGCAGCAGCCGCTGCCTCCTCAACGAGATCCCCTTGAGCATCTGGCGGCAGCGAGGTCAAGCCTCCGTCATCTGCTCCACCGCGAGCGCTGACAGACGAGCTCGGGTAGAGCCGGGATGACCTGGGCAGGTCCAACCCTTGGGCTGCAAATCACCTTTTCAAGGTTCCTCCGTGGCAGAGCCCTCGACCCTGTGGCCGCCCAACCCTCCTCCTCCTCACCACCTGCACCGAGGCTGCTCGCCGCCTCCCGATCTGTCCCCAGAGCTTGGCGAAGGGTCCACATCACATCCCTCCCCTCCAACCTGCATCTCCCCAGCCTGGAGTTCATTAGGTCTTGCTCAGACCCCGTGGGGTGGCCAGGTGGCTCCAGCTGGCCTCTCATGTCTGGCTGTTTATCCCGTGGGTGAGGGCAGATGTTGAGCCCTGTGAGCTGCTGTCAGCCAACTGGGACAGATGCTGGCTCTTCCCAGTACTGCAACTGGTGCAAACTGATCTTGGGGATGCAGAGGACAAGATGTGGGGAATGTCCCACTGCTTGTGTGGGTAGGGATGGGTGTTAGTGACCTTGTAGTGCTGGGTCAACTGTTGGACTAGATGGTTTTGAAATTTTCTTCCAACCAAAAAGAAACCCATTGAGACACAACTGGAGATCGCCTAGCCCATAGAACCCCAGAATCCCAGACTGATTTGGGCTGGAAGGGAGCTTGGTCCTCATCCAGTCCCAACCCCCTGTCATGGTCAGAGACACCTCTCACCAGACCAGGTCGCCCAGAGCCCCATCCAACCTGGCCTTGAACACTACCAGGGATGGAGCAGCCACAACCTCCCTGGGCAACGTGTTCCAGTGCCTCAGCAGCCTCACAGGGAGGAACTTCTGTCTCAGATCTCACCTAAATCTCCCCCTTCACATCTAAATCTGTGGGATCTCTCCCACCACGCTGTGTCTCCCGCACTGGGAGATGTGGGGAGCCTTAATCCCACCCCAGGAAAGCCCCTGCGATTACCCTGCAGCCCTCTGAGCTCCTTCTCCTCCTTCTGAACCGACACACACACGTTAAGCCAAATCCCCCCGTCACATGGTGTCAAGGCAGAGCGAGGGAATAAGGGCAGGTCAGGAGGTGAACGAGAGGCCACGGATTTGCCACTGGGCACGGGGACCTGGCGCGTTCCTCCGCGGAGAAATCGACGCTGTGGTTTGCTGCCTGTGCCCTGATCCTGGGCACGGCTGAAACGCGGCAGCACGGGCGGTGCGGGGGCACATGGGGGACACCTCCCTTGAGGCTGCTGGATCCCGTGAGGGTTCTCGCTCAGAAAGCACTGTTTGGTTGGGAAATGATCCCCTTAGTGTAGTGGTCCCTTGTAGGTGTGACCCTCACCCTGGTCCCCAAAGGCTCTGAACAACAGTGTCAAGGAGAGGAGTGTGGGGTGGCACTGTGATGCCCATCTTGTGCTGGTGGTGCCAACCAGATCCCAGGAGTTGCCCCAAAATTAAACACTTGCCCCAAGGGGTTCCCTCTGCTCCATCACATTCTCCTTCCCTGAGGTTCAGCTCTCCATAAACATCAGCGACCTCCATCCTCCCCCTTCCTCACCATCATTGACTGGAGGGCACCATGGTGGGACATCTGATGGTCCAGCTGAGGTCTGAGCTAGCAGTGATGAGTGGGAATGGGGTGGACCACTCATTTGCCCCATTCCTGCACCTCGCAGGTGTGGAGGGGCAGGGTCTCATGGAATGGACAGAATGGGAGGTCACACCCCACAGGGAGTCCCACAGACCCTCTGCAGCCCCCTCAACCCCATTTGTAGTAGGAAGCAGGGAAACAGGGTGGTGTCTGTCCTCTTGCCAGCCTAGGACCCCCTTTTCCCTCTTTCCTGCCCAGAGTCTCATCACCCTGTAACCCCACAGGAGTCTGGAACATTGTGAATCTGGGGAGGTGGGAGGTTTCCAGCAGGGAAACTGTTAAGATCAAGGTTATGAAAACACTGTGGCAGGTCCCTAGGGCTGTGATCACACCCTGCTCCACCAGCCCCCACACCTTGTCACCCCAATCTCCCCACCATAACCCTAACCCAGGACCAGAAACTGCCACCTAGAGACGTTGAGCAGCATCTCATGGTGTGGAACAACCCACCACCTCTAGCTCGAGCCATGAGGTCTGCTCATCCTCCTTATCGTCATCACCATCCTCATTTCCATCCCCCATCCTTGTCCTCATCCTGATCCTCCTCCTCCCCATTGTGGTGCCATCCCATGGAGCTGATGTCTCCGTGTCCCCTGTTGGTCTGGGTTCTGCTGTGGAGGTTCCCAGGGAAGACACCAGTGTGCCCAATTGGGTCCCCAGCACAGGGATGCAGATGGATCTGGGGGGCAAGAGGGAGGTCCTTCAGCCTCACCTTTTTCCCTACAAGTCCTGTGGATGCCTGGGGAGGGGAAACTGAGGCACCACTAAGAGCCTCTGCACGTGGTGGACCTGAGACATCGGCCCCCATCCCAAGACCATGGTCTGAGGGTCTATCCTGCACTGGGGGGGGGGGAGTGGGGACCTTGGGTATGGGGTGGGATGTGGACCCAATGTCTCCCAGAGCTGGAGCTGGCAGGATGCTTTGAGCTGGGATCTCTGGGGACAGACACCATGACAAGAGGATCCCTGGGGCAGAGACCCCAGAAAGAGGGTCCTTGGAGCTGGAATCCCAAGCCACCCCCCCCCCCCCCCCCCC
>VXBP01000619.1:203213-218998 GCA_013400115.1 Rhinopomastus cyanomelas
GCACTGATTCCTCTCCAGTTCCTCCCGGAGCCGCGGGAACCGGGCCCGTTACCCACAGCCCATTCGCGGGGACTGGGGCCGGGCTCTCGCTCTATGTAGCCCACCCGGGTTTCAACGGGTCGAGTCAAGCGATTCCAGACTGCGGACCCCTCGCCCTGCCCCGAGTCCCGCCGGTGAAGGGGACTGGGTAGGCGGCGGGACCGGGGCCGCTGGGGTTGGGGGGGTAGAAAAGCATCGCCGTTGCTTTTAAATAACCGCTGTCGCAGGAGAAAAGCGTCATGGAGCGGCGGCCACTTACGGCAGATATTTATTTTTTAATTCTATTTATCACTATCACACTCTCGGGACAGCAATTGGGGCGGGGGTCCGATCCACGGTGACACCGAGAACCAGCTCATCCCTCCTCGCCGCAGCCCACCCCGAGGCTCGGTGGTCCCCGCGAACCCCGAAAGTTTGGGGTGTCGGGGTGGGGGTGCGGCAGGGAGTGAGGGATGAGGATCCCGGGATGCTCAACCTCTACCCCTACGTTTTATTCACCCCCAGCTCCGTCCCCGCCGCTGCTCCCCGAGCCCGGGGAAGCTCCGTGAAAGCCGGTTCGCAGGGCCGAGGCCGCCCGGTTCGCTGCCCCTTCACCATAAGCGGGGCCTGGCACGGCTCGGCACGGCTCGGCTCGGGCATCCCGGAGGTTTCAAACAGCCCCTCGGCTCACCCGAACCCTCTTTCCCAGCTGTCGCGACAAGCGCCTGTCGCCGACATCTCCGGTTTGTCGCTGCCTCAGCCCTCCCCGGGCATCTCGGGAGCCGCTCCCGGGGGTCCCGTCCGAGCTGTCACCCCACTCCTCGGTGTCCCCGAAGGGTCAGGCCGGGGTCAGGCCTCTCCTCCGCCCGCTCTCGATGCTACCGGGGCCGCCCCGTCGGTTCCGGGATCGCGGACGGAGCGGGGGTCGGTTGCGGACCCCGGGGCAGGGGGTCCCCACGCTTCGCCCCGACCCCGGGGACCGGGAGCGGTCGCTCTCACCATCTTGCTGAGGCCGCCACGGTGCCAACAAAATGGTGGCGGGGGGAGAAAACGGAGCAAAGAACCTGACAACGGGGGCGAAATCAAACTGGGGCGGGGAGGAGGGACACGGCCAGGGAAGACTCCCGGGTGCGGGGCCGTGGGATCGCCCGGTTCCCAGCTCCGCACCCTGGGAAAGGGGCCGGAGCCGGGATGGGGAAGAGCATCCGCGGCGGGTTTTGGGCCGGCTGAGGGGGTTTGATTTCTATTCGTTTTAGAATTATTTGGATTTTTAAAATCTATTTTAAAATATTTTTTAATTTCCTCCCATCACCGACACCCCTTTGCACCGGGGGAAGGGTCTGTATCTACAGCCAAAACACCCTCCTCTTCCATTCCCGGTTGTCCCAGAGCTCCCTCCAGCTCCGGCCCGGCCCCACCACTCGCCCGTCGTGGGTTTAGGAGCCACCCGAGCCCTTCCCGTCGGTGGGAACTGACTGGGACCTTCCGTTCCCCGGCTGCAGTCCCTGAGCGGGAGTGGATCGGCGGGGCTGGGTCCATGGTACCGGATGGGTTTTGCCTACAGCAGCAGCTCTGCCCCATCCCCTCTACAAATCCTGTCCATCCCCGTCCCTTCGAGGCTGCAGGGCTCAGTGCATCCCAGTCCTTAGAGCAGATTAACGTGACGAGGAGCGGGGTCGGTCTCGCTGGCAGCTGGAAAGGGGCTGGAAAGTGGATGGTAGTGGGGGCAAGTCTTGGGGTGCTGCCCTGTCACATTCCAGGGTGGATATGGGAAGCTCGGGGCGGGGGATGGATCCTGGTGCTATCAGGGGTCCTCTGAGCAGCGCTGCAGGGTCCCATAGTGTGTCCTCCAGCATGGGTCTATGTGCCTGGGGCTGGGGGGCTTCTGAGAAGCCTGAGACTCCCAGAATCATCCTGGCAGCTACATCGGCGCAGGAACCCCATCGACAAGGGGGCTTGGGGGGTGTCTGCAGGGGTTGGGGTACAGGACATGTCCCTCCAGGCCTGCTGTGCTGCACCAGGGGGTCTGCAGGCTCTAAAATCCCAGTTAACCCATCTAAGGGGTCAGTACTCCAAAGCTGTTGCCCACTTGCCTTCTCTCCTCCTCCTCCCCATCCTCATCCACCTTGTCTTACTGAGCTGCTAAGGCAGAGGCTGTCCCTGACATCATCTCCATAAACTGTCTTCTCCTCGCAAAATGGTTCCTGAGCTCCAATCCCATGGAGACCCCCCTGACCCACCTGTAACCTGCTTTCCAACCCCTTCTTGATGCAAAACCCCTGATCCCACCAGACCTTCTCCCGCTGTGGCGCACCCCAAACCCTTTATGGCTGTGGTGTCATGCTCTGGGTGGGAACGGGCTGGCAGTGCCAGGCTGGCACCTCTGGGAACCCCAAATCTGGGTTTGGTGTCCCTGTCCCAAGCTCCACCATCCCCACAGCGGCTCAATCACCCCCTCCCTGGCAGCTTCTCGTTTTCCCTCCTTTCTCTGCCCCAGCAATTTCCCCTGATCCTTCTAAGCCTGAGTCAGCCAGAAAAGGAAGGGAATGGGAACTCACCTCCAGCCGGGGCCGTGGGGCACCTCTAGGTTCCTCTGGGGTGGCCACCGGGCAGAAACTGGGAGCTCCTCACCCAAGCTGGATTCTCTGCCCATTTCCAAAAGAAGCACAAAGGGTTTGGGGGTCTGGTGGGCAAATCCCAAAGGATCCTTGAGCACACGGCACATGCCAACCCTGATTTTCCCTCATTGTTGGTGGCCGTGAGCGACGTGGAAGGGGCCGTACGGGGCCGATGCCGGAGCCAAACCCTTCCCATGGCTTTTGTCTCGTCTCGTAGAAAACCAACCCAACAGCTACCGTGAGAGGAAAGATTGTAATTGAAGGCAAATTTGTACACAGAAAACTTTGCTTCCCCGAGACCCTGCAAGGAAGGAAAGAAACAAAAAAAAAAATCCTAGTTCTTGAGTAAAAAAAATGTTCATTCTGATTTTTCCCCTTGATAGAACCGGGCTCTGTGTCTGGCCCCCCAAACCCCCAGTTCCTGCCATCAAATGCTCTGTTTTCCCCCCAAAGATTTTTATTTTCCTCTTTATCTCATTAAAAAACCATGAAAATGTAAATGATTTGCTTTGTTACTGCTCCCTGGAGCTTTTGTAAACTCCAGCATTTTGGGATGGGAGGGGAGAACCTGACTGTAAGACGTGGTCTCATGTTAGCCCCAGCTCGGGGGGTTTTGTAGCTATCCCAGTCCCGATGCTTCGGTGTTTAATCCAGCCCTCCCAGTAACATCCAATTCCCCCAGTTCCTTCCTTCCACAGTTCGTTTTTAACCCACCTTGAAGATGTCTTTGTTTCTGTCCTGATGGTTTCTCTCGCTGATTTTTGCCCCCAAGATGCCAAAGGGACGATCCGGGAGATCGTGCTCCCCAAAGGGCTGGACCTGGACCGACCCAAACGGACGCGGACGTCCTTCACGGCGGAGCAGCTCTACCGCCTGGAACTGGAGTTCCAGCGCTGCCAGTATGTGGTGGGCAGGGAGAGGACAGAGCTAGCGCGGCAACTCAACCTCTCCGAGACCCAGGTAGGGCTCCTGGTGGCTTCTCTGTGGTCATGGTTCACAGTGAGGGTGACAGAGCACTGGAACAGGCNGCGACCCCCACGGGCAGCACTCCCGGCTGGTGGAACAGGAAGGGATGAAGAGGGGAAGGGACGATTGGGGGGCGGGGGGCACAGAGGATTTAAATGTCATCCCCCCCGTAAAGGGTGGTGGTGGTGTGTGACAGGGTCGGAGAAGGCAGGAGAAGCTCCGAGCCCCCGGTGGGTCCCCGGGGCACGGTACCCCCGGCTCTGCCAGGGCCCAGAGCCTCGGGGTTGGGGGGGGTGTGAGGAGGGNTCCAATCCCTAATGATTCTATGAAGGTAGAAAAGCAGGGCTGGGGGATTGCTGGGGTTGAGCCCAGCTTGTGGTCCTAGACTGGTGTTGACTGGTGTTTTGGTCGAGAGCCAGTGCTGAGGGGTTGGCTTAGGGTTAGGAGAGACCAAGGGGAAGCCCTGAGAAGGGTCTATGGAGACCCCACCACCATGGTCACCCCTCTGGCTCTCCTAAAATGGGAGAAGAGCAGGACAGCATCAACGGTGACACCTAGGAGCACCCATCTCATAGGACAGCTCCTTGGGGTTGTGGCTGCTGTTGTTATCAAGATGTGAATGAGTCAGATGGATCCATGTCCACTAGAGAGGAGGGATCCTCCTGGTTCTCCTTGGATGAGGTTTAGGTGAGAGAGGCAGTGCATCGCTTGGACGTTGGGTGTTGGTGTCTCTTAAGGGCTTCTACAGGGCTTGGAAAGGGTTTGGCTCAGAAATTTATAGGGAAGTATTATTAATAATAATAATAATAATAATAATAATAATAATGATGAAGAAGGTAGTGGAGACCACAGCGAGGACTCACAATAAGAAACCCGTCGTCCCAGTCCACTCCAGTAAAAGGCAGGTTTGGACCCACCTAGATGACTTCATCCATTCAGATAAGAAATCATTTTCTGGACATTTCCCAGAACAAACCTCACTTGGCTGTCAGGAACCAGACCCCCAGGTTGATGGAGAACGGAACCCTCAGCCCTGAAAAAATGCTCCTCTAGGGTCTTGTTGGTGGAAGAGCAGATCCATTTATTTGGTCTAGGAGTTTTGGGTGTCATGGGATCGGTCTTCCTGCGTGCCCAGCGTCACCACCATGGAGCCATGGAGGGGAGCCATGGGTGGGGTTGGCTGTGCCGTGGGGCAGAGGGTTGAGCCGAGCCGGGTGCCAGCTGCCACAGCCCAGGGCTGGGAGGGCACTGCCTCTCTGTAGGGGACAACATCCCACTTATTTACTCCTTGCTTGGTGCCTCGCTGCCGCCTTCGTTGCTCGGTGAGAAAATTCACACCCCGTGGGCCACGGCTGTCTCCTCTCTTCTCCTCTCCCCCTTCCCACATCCTTTCCCCCCATCTCTCTGTCTTCTCTAATTCCTTTCTCTGCTCTTCACAGTGTTTCCTTCCCTGCAGCAAACTCCCTGTTGTACCTTCCCGATGTTTCCCGCTGTGGCCTGGCCATCCCTGGCCACCACCGTGCCCGGTGCCAAGCTTGGTGCCCGGATTCCTCCACTCCTTAGAGGAGTGTAGCTCCCCTTGGGTTGTGGGTTCAGGCTCTCTGCACACTCAGGCATGACCCCCAGTCTCAGTCCCATCATCATTCATCACTGAGAGGTTTCCTCGATCATTGCAAACGTGGTTCCTTATGGTGTGCTGGTCCACTCTGGAGGTGGCCCGGAGAGTCACCACCAGCTGCTCCTGCTGCACCAGGTTCCTCTCTCTCCACCGACTCAGATGGGAGTAGATCCAACAGTTGCAGCAGTTGGAGTGTCTTGGGTGCTTTGGGATGGATTTCCTGCTGCCGGGAGCAGCTCCCAGGTCTTGGGCCAGCTCGTGGTCTCTGGTGGTCCTGGTGGAGGACTCTCAACCAGCAGCACCTTGTCAGCTCTTCTTTGGCTGATGTTGTGTGATGCTGGTGGTTGCGATGGCGGGATGGATCCTTTCCATCCCATCCACAGATCATATCCTGATTCCAGGATTAGGGAGCACCCCACTACCATCTCCTCCTGCCTCCGTTCTCAGCCAGGACCCCACCACATCCCACCCCAGGAGTGGGACACGAAGGAAGGGGCTACCAAGGAGGGTGTTTTGGAGCCTGGGAATATTCAGGGGAAGGCAGAATGATTCACCCCTGCTCCTTGGCAAGAGGAGAGTGGTGCAAGGAGAGTGATGAGATGGGAAGAGACATGATGTCACCCCAGCTGGGGAGCTGCAGCTGAGCGTCCCCGTAAGTGGGTCTGCACCGCACCCCCCCGAGAAGTCCCACTGGAGCAGGAGAGGAAAAGGGAAAGAAAGGGGATAAAAAGGGCCTCTTTTCAGCTCTTCTTGGACTCTGGTGGCATCTGGCTCCTGCTTTGCAGGAGACCTCCCTCCATCCCAGTGCCCCTTGTGCTTTCTTCCCTAGTAATTCCATTGGGGTTTGATGGGTTCAATGAACCTACAGACTATTTTCCACAGCTTGGAGATGGGAATATGCCGGCGGCTGCATCCCGAGACCCCCCCTGGCACCACCCGCCCAGACCCCGACCCCATACTTGTATCAGGACCTGGGGCTTGCTGCAGGGCAACGAGGGGAGAAGTTCCCCTTCTTAGTGTCATCAAGGCTGAAAGTCCACGGCGGGAGGATAAATCCCACAAATCCCCTGGCCGGAGGAGAGACGGGATGGGCTGGCCCAGGGGGATTTGCTTTCTGGGTCAGGAGTTCAATGCCAGGCTCAGGTTCAAGTGACCTGGTCCATGTGCCAGCTCCTCCTGCCCTCCTTTGGGTGAGAACACCTTGGTGACCCTCTGGTCTCACCAAGAGATACTCTGGAGGTTGGATCAGATGTTCTCCCCAAGCCTTGTTTCTCTGTAGAGTGCTACCTCATCCCCTTCTAAAGGCAGGATGGGGTTGTCCTCAGTTGAGGAGGCCATGGCCAACGGCTCTTCTTGGACCCACATCCCTGCTGAAAGATACTGGTGGGCTTTTGGTCTCCTGCGTGGTACTGAAGATGCTTTGTAGAGGGATGGTGGGGCACAGAGTGGTTGTAGCACTGTGCTTTGTGGCTGCTGGAAAGTCCATGGGACCCCCAAAGATCCCCTCACAGCAACGGGCTCCATCACCACTGCTCTGGCAGAGCTTCCTTGGAACAGCCTCGGCAGGGGTTGTGTTCCTGCAGCTCCTGGTACCCCCTAAGCACCCTGTACTTCATGGGGAGGTGAGGACTTGGGGCACAGAGCTCTCAGGACTGTGAATCCCCCCAGCCTGGAGCAGAATATATGTGAGAAAGCAGCTGAGCTGGAGAGGAGGTGGGAAGGTCTATTTATAGCCTGACAATTAAGATGATGCCGTTAAAAATTAATCACACCTCAAGTCATTAACCACCATCAGTCTCTGCAGCGAGAGAACAATGACACAATGGTTGGTGCCAGCTCCAGTTGGCCTCTCATGGGGGGAGCTGTGGGAAAGCTGGTCTGGAGGGAGTGACAGTCATTGCTGGGAGATGTGTTCCGGGGTGTCCTCAAGGTGCAAGAGGCTGGTGGGATCATTCTGCTGGTCTCCTCGTTTTCGGAGTCTGAGGTGGGAAAGAATGGGGAGGCTGAATTCCGAAAGCTTTGTCCTTTTCCTAGAAAATATCAGCGTCACCATCAAGTATTTTCTTTTCTGAGGAGGCTTCCATCCCTCCATCCGTCCATCCATCCATCTCTCCCTCTATCCCTCCATCCCTCCATCCTTCCATCCATCCTTCTCTCTATCCCTTCATCCCTCCATCCCTCCATGCCTCTATCCCTCCATCCCTCCACTCCTCCATCCCTCTATCCCTCCATCCCTCCACCCATCCATGCCTCCATCCCTCCCTCCATCCCTGTGGGAACTGCCCCACAGGGAATATTTTCTCTGCTCTTCCCTTCTGTGTCCTCTGGCTGATGTCTCTGGGCCACTCCTGGTGGAACTTTTCCTGGACAGGCTGAACCAACCAACCTGGCAGAAGGTTGCCCAGTTTTCCTGGAGCAGTTCTCTGCCAGACTGGGTCTGACTCGCCACCCAATGTTGCCGGTATCTGGCTCGCATTCCTGGAGATGAGGGGGTTCCTGGGTCCCTTTGCAGGAGGTTTTCTCTGGAGATGCCCAGAGTGGCCCTAGAAGAAACTGGGCATCTCCAGTAGCTTCCAAGTTGCCTTCTCACATGCCAGCCCACGTCAGAAGACGCTCGTGGAGTAAACCCGCTCACATGGACGAGCTAATCCCATCCCCTCCCCGCAGCAGGGGCACGTGCTGGGGTTTACCCTGTGGCAGTGGGGGCCCTGGGCTGGTGGCAAGAGGTCCGTGTTGGAAGCAGGTACCACGTAGTGGCAGGACCAGGCTGGCACCGTCGGCCTGATCACCCCAAAAATTCACCCTCTTGGGCACCACCAGATGCTGGGAAGCTCTGGTGTTGTGGTGGGGGTTGGAGAACGTTGATGAAGAGGGGAAAGGGGAACGAGAAGGAAGGTTTCCTCGTGGGGAATGACAGGAACCCTCTGGAAAGGGGGTTCTTCTGCAGGATGGGTGTCTCTGATGCGAACCAGGTGCCCCGAAGTATCGGGGTGCCTCTGCCAAGCTGGGCTGGCTCTGGGCAAATCAATGGGATGGAATTAATTGAGATGATGATCATTAAGGTGACTCAATGTTTGTGTTTTCCAGTTCGGAGGGTTGAGGGAGGGCTGGGTGTTTCCAGAGTGATCTCTAAGGTCTCTTTCAGGACAATCGTTGGCTGAACCCAACCTTTTCCCATGGAAAACTGGTTTTGGGGATGCTGGGGCAGGAATGGGGGGGGTCATGTCTGCCTGATTGTGGTGCTTCCCATGGGACGTCTCTCCTTGGGGCCACCAGGCTGGATGGTGGAGAGCTAGTCAGCCCTTCCAGATCTATTTCGAGCTCCCTGGAGCTTCTCCTGTCCATGGAGCCAGAAATATCCCAAAATGTCAAGTAACATCCAGCCAAGGATGGGCTTCTGGGTGGGGTTTTAGGCCAGTGGTGGGGCAATGGTGCTGCTGGTGGGGCATGAAGGGGCTAGAGGAGATGCTGGAGGAGGGATGAATTGGATCCCGTTCGGTGCCAGCTCCCCATTCCCCTGTGTTGGGGCCGCGCAGCCGCTGTTACGAAACCCTTGGCTGAGGTTTTGTTGGGCAACGAGCCCGTGGGCTTACGCAACGTTGGGGTCCTGAGCCGCCTCAGAGACTCGCTGACCCCACAGCTTTGGGACGGAGGGAAGACGAGGAGGCAGAAGGGTGGTCGGGGTGTTATGGGGTGATGGTGCAGCGGCCAGCTGGGTTCCATCTTCCCCCATGAGGCGGCCAGCGGCAGCCAATAACGTCGGGGTGGCTAATCCCGATGAGCAAAATGGCCTCGTCTGCAGCTATGAATAGTCCCGGATGGCCGCAGGAGCTCCACGGCATCGGGGTCAGCACCGGGGCAGGGCTGCCAAATAATAAACACCATTAAAAACCAGTATGGGATCTCCCAGCCCCACCCACCCCATGGTTATGGGGGGATGCCCGTAGCTCTCGGCAGGGTGATGGGTGATGTCGGTGTGCGGGACCGACTGCGTCGGCACGCGTAGGGTTTAGTGAGCGGGACTGGGGTGGGCAGCTGTGGGGGCTTTGGGATCCTGCCGCTAAACTGGGGTGGTTTGGGGGTGATGTCACACCATGGACCAGCAAAATGCGTTGTTTTGCTGTGGGATGGTGTAAACATTACCCAAAATCAGGTCCCAGGCGGGTCAGCGTGACTGTACTGGGACTTGGGCACCGCACTGGGGTGGATAATTAGAACTGGGGCAAAGTGGGGTTGTTACTGGGCTGAGACCCTTATCCCGATCCCTAGACTGTCTGTTGGGATTAACTGCTTGGAAATAATTCCTTGTGTGGGTGTAGAGACCCCAGCACCAACCCCACCGCAGCGGGTCTGACTTGGAACCCAGGCTCAGGTGTTCTCCAAGATCATGGGGACCAAACGCCTCCAGGGTCCAATCCTGGTGCCATCGTCATGGCACAGGGCTGCTCCTCCTGCCACTGGGACCTGCATCCATCTGACATGGCCGCTCCGTATCCCTGGCTGTGCCATGATCCCCCTACACAGGTTTATTCCCTTCCGTGGGCTCTGCCAGCCCTCACTCCTGTTGTGGGTGGGTCTCTGCCCACGTCTGAGTCCCCCAGTATCCCCACACATGGAGGGGCATGTGCCAGCACACGTGAGTGCCTGGGTGCTGCTGGAGCCCTGGGTGCAGAGTTGGGGTTTGGAGAGGAGGGAGGGGGCGGCTCGTCCATCCATCTGTCCGTGTGTCCACCCGTCCTTTTGTGTGTCCATCCATATGTTCGTGTGTCCATCCGTGTGTCCATCTGTCTGTCCCTGTGTCCATCCATCTGTCCATCCATGTGTCCATCCGTCTGTCCGTGTGTCCATCTGTCTGTCCGTGTGCCCATCCATCTGTCTGTGTGTCCATCAGTCTGTCCGTGTATCCATCTGTGTGTCCATCCATCTGCCCCTGTGTCCATCCATCTGTCCATCCATGTGTCCATCCGTCTGTCCGTGTGTCCATCTGTCTGTCCGTGTGCCCATCCATCTGTCTGTGTGTCCATCCGTCTCTCCATGTGTCCATCTGTGTGTCCATCCATCTGTCCGTGTGTCCATCTGTGTGTCCATCCGTCTGTCCGTGTGTCCATCCGTCTGTCCATGTGTCCATCTGTGTGTCCATCCATCTGTCCGTGTGTCCATCTGTGTGTCCATCCATCTGTCTGTGTGTCCATCTGTGTGTCCATCCCTCTGTCTGTGTGTCCATCTGTCCATTCCTGTGTCCATCTGTCTGTCCGTGTGTCCATCTGTCTGTGTGTCCATCCATGTGTCCATCTGTCTGCCCCTGTGTCCATCCGTCTGTCCGTGTGTCCATCTGTCCGTGTGTCCATCCACGTGTCCGTCCATGTGTCCATCCCTGTGTCGATGTGTCGGTCAGTCAGTCCGTCCGTCGGTCCGTCTCTGTGTCTGCGGCACAGGCAGCGCCCAGTGCCATCCCCAGGCACCCCCAGGGTGGTGCCCGGAAGGGTTCGGATGCTCGGTGACATTTAGAAAGACTCAGCCGTTGCCCTCCCAGTTGGGGAAAGGCGATGGCACCAGTTTGCTGGCACATGGCGAGGGGCTGGGAGAGACTGGGCTGTGGTGGAAAGGTCCCTCGGTGTGACCCTCAGCAGCTCCGTCAGGCAGGGAGGAGGGTGGGGACTGGGAATGGAAGGGGGTGGAAATGTGAGAGGTTGGGATGGAACGGGAAGGCTGAACGAAACAGCGTGGAACGGAACGGGGTGAAACTTCATAAAATGGAGCGAAACGAAGGAGATTCAATGGAGTGACATGAAATAAAATAGAAGGGGATGGGACAAGTAGAATAGAGGGAAATGAATAGACTAGAATGAAATAGAGTGAGATGGAATAAAATAGAATGGAGAGAAAGAAAACAGGGTAGAAGGAAATAAATAGAATAGAATAAATAGAATAGAGTGAGATGAAATAGAGTGAAATAGAATAGAGTGAGATGAGATAGAAGAGAATCAGAGAATCATGAAATCATGGAATCATTAGGGTTTGGAAGGGACCTCGAAAGGTCATCTGGTCCAATCCCCCTGCCACAGCAGGGTCACCAATGGAATGAAATAGAATGAATGAAATAAAACACTGTGAAACAAAAGAAAAGAGGATAAAATGAAAGAGAGATGGAGGAAGTAAAACAGAAGGAAATGAAGTAGAATGGGATAAAATAGAATTTTTAGAATGCAATGCAAGAAAATACAATAAAACAGATTGGAATGGAATAAAAATAGAATGGAATGAAGTAAAGCAGAATAAAATGAAGTAAAATAGGGTGGAATGGAGTAGGATAGGATAGGATAGGACAGGACAGGACAGGACAGGATAGGACAGGACAGGACAGGACAGGATAGGATAGGATAGGGTAGAATAGGATAGGACAGGGTAGAATAGGATAGAACAGAAAATACAATAAAATAGATTAAAATAAAATAAAATAGAATAAAATAAAATAGAATAGACTAAACTAAACTAAAATAAATAGAATAGAATGGAATAGAATAGACTAAAATAAAATAAACCAAGACAAAATTAAGTAGCATAAATTCAAACAGAATAGACTAGAACAGAGAGGATGGAGTGGAGCAGAATAAAGAACAGATTAAAGACGACAATAAAGTAGCATAAAATGACACAAAATAAAGCTGCATCTGCTTGGGGGAGACAGACCCAGGACTCAGAGGCAGCACGGCCAGAAGGATTTGGGTTTCTTCATCTGGTTTTTCCAATGGTTCCCTTTCCTGCTCCCCCAGCCCTTGGTCAGGGAGGTGGCTGGTGGCCTCATGGAGAGGCTGATCTGAGGCAACACCATGCATCACCTTCCTGGTGGTGATGGCCTCCTGGCCTTCTCCTCGGAGGGTTTGGATCCAGGGTTGAGCTGTTTTTTTGTGGGGGGAGTCTGGGAAGGGAACTGAATTCACCCTGGGCTGAGCGTCTTGGCGCGGAGATGATGCTCAGTGCCGCCGGCTCCTCTAAGCCCCTTCTCCCAGCAGGCTGGGGTTGGTTTGCTGCGATTTGGCCTGAACATCCAGCTCCAGGACTTGTGTCGGATTGGACTAGGTGACCTTTAAAGGTCTCTTCCAGCCACAGACATCGACTCTGCAATTCTCCAGACGCTTCCTTGGAGATTCAGTGCTTTGCAGGTCGTGCTCATGCTCTTACCCTCAGCATCATCTGCTTCTTGCAGGACAGGTCTCCCAGGGCTTCCAGAGCCATCTCCTCCACGTGGCTGCTCTCGTCCCCATTCCTCTGAGAGTCACCTTCCTTGCCTTCTGAACGCGTCACCTCCCGTGTCCCGCTTCTCAGACACATGTTGTTGTCTCTTTGTCTGCATGGAGACCTGACCCTGGTGGCCTGTCACGTGTGCTCTTGCATCCCATGGCCCCAGGCAGGACACTGGCAACTGCCTCCAGCTTCCTGAGCCTTTCCTGGAGCAGGAAGAAGCTCCCACCCCACCTCCATGCCCTCCCAGGCCACCTGTCCTGGGTGTCCCTCATGGTGGTGCATCTGGAGTTTGGATTTTCTTTCCATTCCTGAGGAAAGAGTCTCCTTGTGTCCCATTGTCCACCCCCCAACCTGTCAGGAGGTCACAGGTTTCCTTCCACAGCCCTTCAGTTGTTCAGGAGGTTCTATGTTGCCTCCTCCAGAGATGTGGTGGCCACCAGGGATGTCCCAGTGTGGTCCTCCCTACTCTTCCTCCACACCAGACTGGGAAGGGTGTCATCACCACATCCCAGGAACACACCAGTTCACCCAGTGAGTTCTTTAGAGAAGGGAATGGAGGCAACCCAGCCCAAGCAGAGCTTGGCTGGGCACTGGCCATGGTGGCCCATGGGGAGCTAATGAGTGAAAGATGAGCAGAGATCTCACAGCATGGAGGAGAACCAAGGAGGAGGATGTTTCTGAAAGATGAAGGCTCAAGGCCAGAGGGAAATGACTCATGAACTTGTCAAGGGCTGCATCTGGCTGAGCTAGCTGACACCTCCAGTGATAGGAACTGATCATAATGGGGGCTGAAAAGGACATGGATCCACTAATTAACAAGAAGATGTGGATGAACTTCAGGCCAGGAGGGCAAATGTGATCCTGCTCATCCATCCGAAGTGTCACTGGGGCCGATGGGGAAGAGCACGCAAGGCATGAGGAGAGCTGACGTAGGGCAGAAGGTTCAGCCTGGGGCATGAAGAGGAGCCACAGAGGTGAGTTAAGAGTGGAAGAACCTTCTCCAAGAGGTTCAGATGTAGAATAAAGGCAGGGAGGGCTGTGGAAAGCTTCTGTTTGTACATGGAGATGTACAGATCATCACCCGTGGGAAGGAGGAACCCAGTGGGTCCCATATTCCCCAGCCAAACCCCATGTCCAGGATATTTGAGACCTTGGTCAAACCTTTCTCCCTCCTGTCCTTTAGCTTCATGTCCCTCATGTCATGTCCAGCCTCTCCCTACTGTCCCCCACAGTCAGAGGATGAAGACAGGAGAAACCTCTGTAGATCTTTAACCTTATATCAGGTTCAGCCTCTCCCTCATATCTCCCAGAGCCAGAGGATGAGTAGGACAGGAGAAACTTCTGGAGACCTCAACAATGGCTTTTACTGAGCTGCTTGTCACAACTACTAGAAGACAATCAGAATGTAAGAGCTGACCTTAGAGGACACCAGGGCTGTGGTGTGGTCCTGTCCTTTCTGTGTCTTCTCAACCATCATGGGGATGGTCACCATGAGGAGGGACCCAGGTCATTATGGAGAATCTTGATGGCTCCGTTCTCCTGCATTTTAAGGAAGAAATGACTTATGCTGAGGGTGGTGAGACCTTGCAGGACTGTCTGTGCCTCAGTTTCCCTTTGCACTGAAAAATTGTCTAGTGGTGGGTTAATGGTTGGACTTGATGAACTTAAAGGTCTTTTCTGACCCAAACAATTTCACAGTCCTATGAAGTCCCTGAGCACTGGGTCTCTGAGCCCATCTCAGGGTACCTGGGAGGATGCAGACACTGGGAAGAGGGTGGTGGGAAAGCTGGTGGTGGGTTCCCAGACCTGGAGCTTTTGCAATGGGGATAGATGGACTGAAGGCACCAGGATCTGGGGTGGGCTTGTTGCAGCAGGGGCCACCCAGACTTGGGTTTTTGGGGTGGAGGTGGGTCTCAGATGTGAGGATGATAGAGGTGCACGCTGTGGGATAGGGGTTTGGGATAGAGATCTGGGCTGTGGGACAGAGGCTTGACCTGTGGGATAGAGGTTTGGGCTGTGGATAGAGGGTTGGGCTGTGGGACAGAGGTCTGGGCTATGGGATAGCACCTCATTCTGGTGGTCCTTGTGTCCCCTCATCACCTGGGAGCTACCCAATCCTTCAGCTGGTTTCACTCAGACATTTGCCCCACTATTCTGCCCCCACAGAAGGTCTGGGGGGGGCTGAGATCTCCCCCACCCCCCATTAGCTCTGTACTCTGAGTCCATTGTGTGGGGGGACATGCAGGGGGCTGCATCCCCAGGGGCCTGTCCTGCCCCAGTCAGCTCCCCACGACCCTGATGAGTCCCAGCCCTGCTGGCCCTGGAGCAGATGGAGGGACAAGGGCTACAATGATGGGCTGGAGGGGTCCCACCTCGATGTCCATCACTTTCTAACCCTGGTGTCTTCCCATCCATCTCCTTCCCTCACCTCCATCCCCCTCAATCCATCCATTCCTCATGACTCTCTCTGTCTGTCTCTCTGCCTCTCCTACCCCTCTGCTCAGCCAGGGAGGGGGCTGCCCTCCTTGGAGGGAGGTTATGGGGTGCAGGGGTGATGCTGTGGGCTGAGGAATGGGGCCACATCTCACCTGGGGTGGTCAGGAGAGGTCTGGGGCCTCAGCCTGGACTCGCTCCTGACATTGGCCAGAATCAAATTTGGGTGGGGGATGCCCCCAGCTGGGTTTGGGTCTTTGCCCCAAGATCTGGGACTGTCAGTAGCCACCCTATCCCTTCACATGTTCCCCAAGGCCAGTGATCCTCCATCCTGTCTTGATCCAGGGAGTGAAAGGGGTGAGGTGGGGACACAATGTAGGGTTTGATGGCCATCACAGAGACCCAAGCACATCCCATAGCTCAGCATCCCTGGGAGAGGAGTGTCTCAGTCTGGGGCTCCTGCCTACAAGACCCTACTTGGGCTCCCATCCCCAGATTCCCATCCCCAGTTCCCCATCCCCAGATCCAGTTCCCCATCCCTAAGTTCCCATCACCAGTTCCCCACCCCCAGATTCCCATTTCTGGTTCCTCATCCGCAGTTTCCCATCCCAGGTCCCCATCCTTACATTCCCACCACCAGGTCCCCATCCCCAAGTTCCCATCCCCAAGGTCCCATCCCCAGACCTCAATCCCCAAATCCCCACCCCAATTCCCCACCTCATCTCCCCACTTCCCTCCCTTCAGGGACTCCCCCTTCCTCGCAGTTTGGGGTCGGGTTTGGGGCTGTTGATTTAACGTGTCCGTTTCTCTCTTTCATCTCTCACTGTCTCCTGCTTCTCTCCACTGTCTCCCCACCCCTCTGTGCTCTCTGTTCCCCCCTGTCCCCC
>VXBP01000619.1:219054-248601 GCA_013400115.1 Rhinopomastus cyanomelas
CCTGCCCCAGGTCAAGGTGTGGTTCCAGAACCGCCGCACCAAGCAGAAGAAGGACCAGAGCAGAGACTCTGAGCAACGTCCCACCACCACCTCCGAGTCCTTCGCCACCTGCAACATCCTCCGGTTGCTGGAGCAGGGCCGGCTCCTCTCCATCCCAGCACCCCCAACCCTCCTCTCGCCCACCTCACACCCCATGACCAGCCCCACGGCAACGCCGACGCCCGGCACAGCCCCAGGGACGGTGACCCCTGGGCTGGGTGGTGGGAGCAGCCCCACGGCATCAGGAACCTTCAGCCTGCAGCAGGTCTCATCTCTTGCGTCTTCATCATCACCATCCTCATCCTCCCCCCGGCTGCCTGGCGCCCCACTGTGTTTTGGGGGGCCCCTCCTGGGCAGCCTCCACGACCCACCTGGTACCTACGGACTGGGCACTTCTGCCTTCGAGCCTTACACACGGCTGGAGAGGAAGGACAATCCTACACCCAGCAAGAAGCCGAGTCCTTAAAACAACCAACCAGTGTCAAAAGGTCTTCCCAAAACCCCATCACCACCACCACCATCACCACCACCCCACTCCGTCCCCTGTGCCCTTGGACCCCTCGTGCCCCGCGCTGGGGGGTTTTGTTTGTGGGTTGGGAGGTGGAAGATGGTTTTGTCATATGGAGAGAGGGGAGTGTGCACACAGGGACCCCTCCAACAACACCAAGATGGACAAGGGGGACACCCCAAAACTCCTCACCCTGTGGATGGTGCCCTCTGATCCCCGGCCCCTGCTTCCTGCAAGGAGCTGGGGTGTGGGGTAAGGGATGGGGCCCCAAAAAAAAGAGGGGAGGGGTGTTGCATGAGGTGGCCTTTGGGGATGGGGCAGCACAGCCCCGTCTGGGGAGGGAGTCAGGGTCTGGTTCTTCTGTGGTGTGGGCACTGCCTTGGCAGGGTGCTCTGGTGGCACCACCTTGGCAGGGAACACTGTGAGGATATCATCTTGGCAAGATGCTCTGTGGTGGCACCATCTTAGCCAGATGCTCTGTGGTGGCATCATCTTGGCAAGATCATCCATGATGGCACCCTCTTGGCAGGATGATCTGGTGGCACCACCACAGCCGGATACCCTGTGCTGACATCACTTTGTCAAGATGCTCCTTGGTGGTGCCATCTTGGCTGGATGCTCTGGTAGCATCAGCATCGCCTTGGCAGCTTGGTCTGGTGGCACCACAATGGCAGGGAACCCTGTGGTGACATCACCTTGGCGAGACGCTCCATGGTGGCACCATCTTGGCAAGATGCTGTGGTGACACCACCTTGGCAGGGAACCCTGTGATGACGTCCCCTTGGCAAGATGCTCCATGGTGAAACCACCTTGGCCGGATGCTCCATGGTAGCACCATCTTGTCAGGACACCCAACAGGGCCATCACCATGGCAGGAGCTGGGTGATGCCCTCAACCCCCTTCCATCCCCCCAGGAGCTGCCACTCCAAACCTGAGGGGCTCTGGTTAATTATCACCAAGCCGCCACCATCCCGTGCCAGGCTCCAGAGGGACCAACCCCAGTGAGGTCACGGCCACCAGCCCTCCCATCCCCAAGGGCTTTGCAGGGAAATATTTAAAATAAATGATTTTATGAAAAGGTTGCGGTGATTTATTTTTATTATTGTTGTTGTTATTATTTATAATCATTTTTGTCTCTAAATCTGTCGTTTCTACAAAATCCTATTTATCAGCCACCTCATGCCTCGAGCACTTTATGGGGGTGAGACCTTGGGGTCTCTGTGGGGACAACATGGGGGGATCCTACAGGCAACCTCCCCCCCAGTTTATTTTTCCTTTGATTTTCCCTCTTTTCCCCATTTTCCTGAGGTTATGGGGCTCAGCGTTAACTGGGAAGAAACTGGGTTCAGTTTGATGGAGAATTGACCCCGTTTCAGGGTGTTTTAGAGGAGTCAGAGTTTTTGAAGCCTCAGAGTTGTTTATAGAGGGAGGGGTGGGGGTTCCTGATGTGTTTGACCATCTCCAAGGGGTATCCCAGCCCCTCCTCTTCCAGTTCCAACCCAAATGCTGCTTCCAAAAAGCCCCAAACCTCACCCCAAAGCTGCTGCAGCTTCTCCAGAGTCTCTTCTCCTGAAGCAACACCCCCAGGAGCGGTGGTGGAGGTGAAGGGAGTGGGGGGTTCAGAAGGTCCCCTGGCCAATCCCACTTGTACAATCGGGGGAAAACCCAAAAACCCCAAACCCCCCCCCCCCCCCGAACCTCGAAACAAAAGTACTGGCTGTAAAACTTTAACCAATAATGTGGTCTCTTCTGGTTTCTACTGGTTAATAAAAGTTACCTCCTGCCTCCTGCCTCCTCCTCTTCCATCGCCTGCAGGATCCCTCGCCCCTACCTGTGCCCATAACCCCGCTGGTACCCCATATCCTCTCTATCCCCATCCCAGACCCACAAACACCACCTTCACCCCAAGCCTGTCTCCACACCTGTCCCAAGGGCAGTCATTATCCCTGTTCCTGTCCTTATTCCTATCCCCACCCCACATATCTCACCCCATCCCAAACACATTCCCATCCTTATCCTTATCCTTATCCTTATCCTTATCCTTATCCTTATCCTTATCCTTATCCTTATCCTTATCCTTATCCTTATCTCATTTCCATCCTCTTCCTATCCCTATCCCCGTCCTTATCCCTATCCCTGTTCCCTACCCCTATTCCCTATCCCCATTCCCACACAATCCCCATCCCACCCCTAACTTCATCCCACCCCAACCCATCCCATTCCCATCCCTAACCCCATCCCTACTCCCGTTCCCATCCTATACCACCCCCATCCCCACTCTCACATCACCCTTTCCCAACCTTTCCCCATCCTCATCCCACCTCATTCCCATTCCTATCCCCCTATTTCCCCCCTTATGGGGGTGTTGTCCCTGTCCCAGTCCCGCTCCCAGTCCCGGTCCCTCTCCCTGCCCTGTTTACACCCAACAGCGCGGCCAGGGCGGCCCCGACGGGTGGGACCGGCCGGATCCGGTTCGGGGCGGGAGTGAGGGGACACGACAAACCCCGACGGAGGGGTGGCGAGGGTTCAATGCTCGGAGAGCTGCCGCCCAGTCCCGCTCCCAGTCTCGTTCCCAGCTCGTCCGCAGTCCGCTCCCAGTCCGACCATGGCAGCGACGAAGGTGCCGGCAGCGGTGGGGGCTCTGTCTGCGGCCCCCGCCAGGGAACTGGCTCTGGCTACCACCCGCGACTACCGCGGCAGCCCCCGGCTCAGTGAGTGGGGGGCACGGGGACGAGGGGAGGGGGGGCACTGGGTTGGCAGGGACTGGTGGGTGACCCTAGGGTGAGTGGCACCGGGGTGGTAGGGATCGGGGTCTGGCACTGGGGGGGGTGGGGGAGTGATACTGGAGCAGGTGACTGGCATAGGTGGGGGGGTGACACCGGGACAGGCAGGGACTAGTGGGTGGCACTGGGGTGAATGGCACGGGTTTAGGAAGGAGTAGGGGGGTGGCATTGCTGTGGATGGGGGGGTGACAATGGGATGGGGGCGTGACACTGGGACAGGCAGGAACTGGTGGGTGACACTGGGGTGGGTGGTGGCACTGTAACAGGCAGTGGCTGGTGGGTGGCACTGGGACCTCTTGGGGTGTCTCAGGATCTGTCGTGGGGGAGGTGTCTGTCACTCCCCTCCTGGGTGACAGGGGAGGGACGCAGGGACGAGGGACCTGTCCCCATCCCTCGTGTGCCCTGGCGCTGCGCCCTGCACCCTTGGGTGCTTCTTCTGTCATGGGCACCCCCTGAGGGTCACCTTGGGGTGGGATATGGTGGGATCTCCCTGTCAAGGACGTCGGCTGTGACCTCTGTCACCTGTAGCCCAGTGGCCCCAGGCTGGCACCACCCCGCTGGCACTGGTGCTGCCTGGCTGGGGCCATGTTTGCTGTCAACAGGAGCAGCCACCTGTGGGTGACCTCCCAGTCCATACTGGGAGAATGCTAGGAGGACCCTGCCCTTTGCTGGTGACACGGATGGGTGTGGACTGTGTGGGGTGCCCAGTGAACCCACAATGGTGTGCTCAGTGTAGGGTCTTCATTATGGGGTCCCAGTACAAGACCCTGGCAATGGAGAGTCCTGGCACTGTGGGATCCAACAGTAGGGTCCCCTGTGTGAGATGCCTCGGTGGGGTCACAGTGTGGGGTACTGGTAGTGTGGGGTTCCAGCATGAGGTCTCAGTGTGCGATCCCAGTGTGTGGTCGTGGCAGTGTGGGGTCCCAGTCTGACATCCTATTGTGGGGTCCCAGTGTGGGCTCCCAGCATGAGATTCTGACAGTGTGGGGTTCCAGCATGGGGACCCCAGTGTGAGATCCCACTGTGGGGTCCCAGTGTGGGCTCCCAGCATGAGATTCTGACAGTGTGGGGTTCCAGCATGGGGACCCCAGTGTGAGATCCCACTGTGGGGTCCCAGTGTGATGTCCCAGTGAGGGATCTCAGGGTGAGGTTTTAGCATGAGGTCCCACTCTGACACCGTACTGTGGTGTCCCAGTGTAAGCTCCCAGGATGAGGTCCTACCACTGTGGGGTCCCACTGTGGGTCCTGGCATGGTGGGGTCCCCAGTGTGAGATCCCTGTGTGAGGTACTGGTAGTATGGGGTCCTAGTATGAGTTCCCAGTGCACAGTCCCAGTATGAACAGGTCCCAGTGTGGGATCCTTAGTGTGGACTCACAGTGTGGAGCTCCAGTCTGACATCCCACTGTGGGGTTCGGGCAGTGCAGCACCCCAGTATAGATGCCCACTACAGGCACCCAGAGCTTGGGGTGCAGGGGTGGTCTGAGGGTGCTGAGCAGATCTGGGGTCAGGCTTGGGGTCCTTCTTGTGCCATTTGGAGTCCTGCCGGGACTCTGCTCTGGGTCCAGACATGGTGCCAGGATGTCCCCAGACCAGGGTCAGTGCATCAGGGATCAGCAGCCAGTGGGGTTTGGAATGTGACATTGTCCACTGGGGACACGAGCAGCACAAGAGAAGTAACTAGGGAGACCCCCCAAGCCCTGGGTACCGTGACATGTCTCTCCTTGGGGGCTGCTGCTGGGCAGTTCCATCTCCCTATGGCAGGATCATCCACCCCACAGACCATCCCTCTTGTGTGGGATCATCTGCTCCATGGTCAGTCTGTCTGGGGTGGGATCCTCTGCCCCATGGTCCCTCTTGCTGAGATAGGATCCTCTTCCCTGAGGTGGCATCTTCTGCCCCGTAGTCCGTCGTCTGGTGCGGGATCCCCTGCCCCATGGTCCATCTTGCCAGGGTAGGATCTTGGAAGCCTCTGCCCTTGGGGTAGGAAATTATCCCTCTTGTTGCTGTGGGGTCCTCTGCCCCCTCTTGCTGCAGTGACGTCCTCTTGTCTGGGGTGGCATCTTCTGCCCCATGATCTGTCTCCCCAGACTGGGACCCTCCACCCTAGAGGCCACCCTGTCCTGCTGGGATCCTGCACCCTGATTTCCAAGATGGGATCCTCTACCCCACAATGTGATCCCCAATCCCCCCGCATCCCCATCTCGTCTCCTCCTCTCTTGGGGCCACCTCCTCCCGAAAGCCTAGCCCAACGCCGGGGTTCCGCAGCGCGACTCCTCACCAACCCCCCACGCCAAGCGCTGTTTTGTCTGCTGGGAGCTGCCCCAGCAAGGGCAGCAAATTCTTCTTCCCCTTTTATTTTGTGTGTGTGTGTGTGCGTTGCCTTGGGGTTGGCCGGTTGGCTTCACGCTCGGTTGCCCCTGCCATTCTTTGGCCTTTCCTCCCATGACGTGCAGGTGTGTATGGGAACCCTCGGCCGGACGGCCCTAATTAGTGGCATAGAAGTGTTGACCCCCCGTAGGGCTTTTCACCGCGCTCTGCCGGGCTGGGGCAAGGCCACTGGGGTTGACGGCGCGGCACAAAGTTGACACATGGCAACCACCATGGGGCAAGTGGAGGAAGGCGGGGGAGGAGTAAGCGGTCACTTAGGGACTGTCGGAAAAATCCCACCATGGCCCCCGTTGACCAGCCTGGGCGACATGGGGATGTTGGGTTCTTAGCAGGGGTCTTCTGGGTTGAGTTCTTCTGTGAAGAGTGTTGTGCTGGGCTACCAGAGGTTGGGTCAACACCGCGGGGCATCGAGGTCAAAGTCAACGTTGCGGGGCTCAGGATCGGCTCTGGACCTGTTTGGGCTCCTCCTCATCCCTGACAAAGAGGCTTTTGAGGGATGTGGGGGTGATTTAACCATCTCACCCCCCATCTTTGCTCCTGTTCCCCCTCCCACACTTCACCCCATGCCTGGGGCTGAAGGTGGGACACGGCGTTGGCTGTAGGATTGGGTGTCTTGCAGTTTGGGGTGTGGGATGCACAAAACCCTTGGGTTTCGGTGGCCTTTGGAGCAGAGCCCTAAGCCACATGTCCACCCACGCCGGGGGAACGATGGCTGGGCAGGGGCAGAGGGCTGGGGAGCAATTAGCAGCGGGTGGAGTGGGGTCGGGGCTCCCCTTTGTCACCGGGGGCCCTTGTCCCCCCTCTTTCTCGGGCCGCTGCGTCGGGGGCTAATGGAGATCTCATCTGACAGGAGCTGTGAATTTGGGGCTGAGGGGGGTGTGGAAAAGGACAGGTTGAAAGGCTTTTTCTTTTCTCTCACCCCCTCACCCCTCGCCACCCCCTGGCCCCCCCAACACCACCCCCAGCAGCCACTGCAGCCCACCCACCCCGCTGCTGCTCCTCCTCCCCTCCTGTGATTGTTCATAACAGCTCAGCGTCTCCATTATGGGAATTAGAGCTTTCCGGTAGCTGGGGGTCCCCCTCCCCTGCTCCATCCTCCTTCTCATCCCCCGGCCCCCCAAGCCTCACGCCCCCTGTGCTGAGCCATCACTTGGTGTGACTCTTGCAGCTGTCTTCTCCATCGCGACAGAACCCTCTTTTGTCACCTCTGTCTTCATTTCTCTGTGGAATCAGGGAGTGGGTTGTGTTGGAGAAGTCCTGTGAACTCCTTGAGTCCAGCCTCAACACTGCCAGGTACCCACTAGCCCCTGTCCCTCACCCTGCATCTCCATGGCTTTGCAACCCCTTCAGGGACAGGGACTGCCCCACTGCCCTGGGCAGCCTGAAGGGATGGGTGGAGGGATGGATGGAGGGATGAATGTCACAATCCAGTGGAGTTACCATCCCATTCCCATCCCTGAAAGGATTGGAAAGATCATCTGACATTGGAAAGCTGTGGAGATGTGGTGGTGCTGAGGATCACGGAGTCAGTGGTCTTAAAGATCTCTTCCAACCCAGATGATACCATGATTCCATGGATGGACACACAGAGCTTGCCTGATTCTCCAGTGTCACAGTCCCAGGGCACCAGGGTTTGATGCCCTTGGTGAGATGGTAGAGAAGCCAGGAGAGTCCCAAGGGTGCTGGCAGTCATCAAGGATGGACTCAGGGGAGAAGGATGAGTCCGTGGCCCTATCCCATGAGTGGTTCTTCTCCAAGATCTGGTGCTGTGGAGGAAACATGAGGAGAGAAGAGCACAACAAGACCTCTTGGGGAGACGATGGTGGAGGACATTTGTGGAGCTGGAAGGTGGAATTAAAAGGAAAAGAGTCACTTTGGGTGAAAAGGAGACAAAACAGAGGGAGGTTGTTGGTGGAGATCCAGCCCCTGGTGTACCAGCCCCCAGGCAACCAGCAGGAACCAGGTGTGACTGGATAACAAGGAGAAGGCTAATTGCAAAACCAGCATCCATGAGGGTGAAAGGAGGACAAGGGGACCCAACTGTGCCATGTTGGGCTGTGGGGTGGCCAGAGGTGTCTCCAGTGAGGGGCAAATGGGACCCAACCCCCACAACTGAAGTTCCTGGAGCTGGAGTTCCTCAGTTCCTGAAGTTCCTCAGCTCCAGCATCCTGGCACTGGCATCACCAGGGACCTGCATCCCACTGCCATAGACCACCCATCCCTCACCAGCTGGCCCAGCCTCTCCAATCTGATTAGGATCAGGAGTCAGTGGGGGAAGGTGGTGTGAGAGGAGAGGGCAGCGGGATGAAAGGGGTCAGCAGAGCTGGGCTTAAAGCTGGATCAGTTCCCCAGCACCTGTGCTCACTCGTGGACCCGCTCTGTGCCTCTCACTGGGCTCCTCCAGGACCTGCTGAGATCCTACCAGGGGTCATCCCCATCCCAGGTGCTTCCTCAGAGGTCTTTGTAGTCATTTTAGTGGAACCTCAAGCCGCACACCCTTGTTCCTTGGCTCGATGCAGCACCTGCACCAGCCCCCAGAGAGTTGGGGGTCCCATGACAGCTGGGCAGGGCCACCCCACAGGTTGGGTGCTTGGACCCTGGTGGCAGTCAGCCTCAAAATGTTCTCTTTCTCAGCACCTATCCCCCCAGGGGGTTGTCCATGCCCTGGGGTAAGAGATGATCTCCTGGACTACCATGGTGTGAGGGCACCTTGGCTGAAGGTGGTGCCCATCCCCTGGCATAGGTGGAGGGTTTGGAGGGTCTGGGCTGCTTTGAGATGGTGGAGGATCTGCTGAGTGAATGGGATGGAGGCTGCTGTGGAGGTGGGGTGGGCTGGGAAGAGCCTGGTGAGATGAGGATGCCCTGCTGGGAAAAGGATGGGGACCTGTGAGAGCAATTGTGGTGGTCACCAGGATGTGGTGCCACCTTATCAGGGCGGGTGTGCCCACACCTGGTGCTGTTGGGGTAGGGTGATTGAGCCTGGGAAGCTGAGACAGGGACCCCCATCCTGGGTCCCAAAGCTGCCATTCATGGTGGCACCTCAGTTGTGGTGGCATCTTCATTTGCGGCAGCATCTCCCATTGTGGTGGCATCTCCCACTGTTGTGGCATCTTCACTTATGGTGGCACCTTGGTTTATGGTGGCATGTCAGTTGTGGTGGCATCTCCAATTGTTGTGGCATCTTCATTTAGTGTCAGAATCTTCCATTATGGTGGCATCTCCCATTGTTTTGCTGTCTTCACTTGTGGTGGCACCTCGGGTTGTGGTGGCATCTCTGGTTGTAGTGACATGTCCAGTTGTGGTGCCACCCCTGACGAAAGCCTGGACTCTAGCTCATCGTTAACGTGTTGCTCGTCCCACAGCTGCTCTGGCAGGACAAGGTGGCACTGGGTTGGGACATCTCCTGCCCTGGCTCTGATGCTTTGGGTTGCCGATGCCGGGAGCAGGACAGGGTCACCCCTGGCTGTGGGGGTGACGGTGTTGTGTCTCCCCCAGCTTACAGGACAGTGTGTGGTGTCAACGGGCCGCTGGTCGTGCTGGACAACGTCAAGGTAGGGTCTGCCTGTCTGTCGGTGGGTGACGGGGGACCTCTCGGCGGTGGTACTTGGGTGGCGGGTCTGCAGGGACCAAGCGTGCTGAGGGTTCGACGGGAGAGCGTGTCCTGTCCCTTGTTCCCTCCTCTCCAGGGCCCCTCATCCAGCTCCGAGCTCCCTCCTCTGGACACGGACAGTAGTAGAGTCCCCGTGTCAGCTCCAGCTCCGGTCCCCTGTCTCCTGCTCAAGCTCCAGCTCCTGTCCACTGTCCCTTGTCCCCTGCCCCTGCCCCTTGTCCCCTATCCAAGCTCCTGTCCTCTTTCTCCTCTCCCCTGTCCAAACCCCTGTCCGATGTCCCCTGTCCCTTCGCTCTTTTCCCCTGACCCCCATCCAAGCTCCTCTGCTCTGTCCCTTGTCCTGTGTCCCTTGTTCCCAGCCCATTCCCTCCAGCTCCACATGGCCCCTTGGTGTCCTCCTGCCCCATGTCTCTGGGCTGGTGTCCCTTGGGTAGGCAGTGGGACCCTCCGAGAGGCTTTGCTGGCCACTGGCTGATTCCTGTGGTCCCTTTCACACCCATCCCGGCAAGGCAGCAATTACCTCAATTAACAAGCCCTAGTGTGGTAGGTGTCTCCTTTCCTTGGTTGCCCTCCCTGCAATGAGGTCTTGGCACAAAGATTGAAGTCCAAGGTTCAGAGCTGGTGGCTGGGAGGGAGGAGGAGGAGAAGGAAGAAGAGGAGGATGGAGGAGAAGGAGAAGGAGAAAGAGGGCAGAGGAAAAGGAGAAAGAGGAGGAGGAAAAAGAGAATGAGAAGGAGAAAGAAGGAGAAGGAAAAGGAGGAGGATGAAGAAAAAGAGAAGGAGAAGAAGGAGATGGAGGAAGAGAAAGAGAAGGAGAAGAAGGAGGAGGAAGGGAAGAGAAGGAAAAGAAGGAGGAGCAAGCGGGGGGAGGAGATGAAGAGGACAAGGAGCGGGAAGGAAAGAGAACAAGGAGAAAGAAGGAAGAAGAAAAGAGGAAGAAAAGGAGGAGGAGAAGAAAGAGAAGGAGGAGGGGGAGAAGGCCAAGGACAAAGAGGAGAAGAATGGGGAAGAAAAGAATGAGGAAGAGGTGGTGGGAGAGGAGGACACAGATAGTGCTGGGCAGCATGGGTGACGCTATCCTTTGGGGTTCCATCAGTGGGAAGGGGGTCCCTGGGGGGTTTGGTTGCAATGGATGGGACAGAGGACCCCGCTGACTGCCCCTCTGGCCTTGCCCCCCTCTCTTCAGTTTGCCCAGTACGCCGAGATCGTCAATTTCACGCTGCCCAATGGCACCAGCCGCAGCGGGCAAGTGCTGGAGGTGATGGGCTCCAAAGCCATCGTTCAGGTGAGCCTGGGGGACAGGCTGGCCTGGGGGCTTCTGTTCCAGTTCTTCTAGGCTGCACCACCAGTCTCTTGGGATAAGCACTGGGGTAAATTGGTGCCCACCTTCACCCGAGGTGCCCACCCAGGCGCAGCCACCATGTCCCACCTTCCCCCAACTTTATCATCCCCTTCTTGTCCCCCATAAGGACCCTCCCGCCATCATCTCATGGTCACCAGTCTTCTGCCCCACTGGTAGCAGGTTCTTGGGATGCCCACAGTGGCCCGGTGACCCCAAACTGGGTCCAGCCAAGCAGTGGGGTTGCACCTCACTGGTACCAGTTGAGAGCCGTCATGCTCCATTAACTGGGGTCTCCTCCCATCTGACCCCAGACAGCCAGCTGAGGGCTTGGAGTGGCCTCCCAGTCCCTCTGGACACCAAACCTTGTCCCTCTGATGCCACTTGGACCTCTGTGGTGCCTTATGGTCCAGTTAGGGAGTTGGGTCTGGGGGAAATGGGGGGAAAATGTGTGGAAAATGGGAAAATGAGCAGGAAAAGGGTCAAAAAGAGGGAAAAGTGGGGGAAGGGGGAAAAAGGGGAAGAGGGGAGGAAAGGGAAAAGGGGAAAAAGAAATGAGGTGAAAAAGGGAACTGGGAAAGGAGTGGAAAATAGGAAAAAGAGGGAAAGAAGGGGAGAAAGGGTGAAAAAAGGGGGAGAAGAAGGGGGAAAAGGGGTGTAAATGAAAAATGGGGGGAAGNAGAAAAAAGGGGGAAAAAGGAGAAAAAAGAAAAATATAGGGAAAGAGAGAAAAGAGGGGAAAACGGAACAAAAAATGGGAAGAAGATGGAAGGGGAAAAAGTGGAAAAGGAGTAAAAAGGGGGGGAATGGATAAAAAAATAGAGAAAAGGGAGAAAAAAGAAGAAGTTGGTGGAAAATTGAGAAAAAAGGGGTGAAAAGGGGGAAAAATAGTTAAAAAAGGACAAAACAAAGNATCCCACAACCAGAGTCAAATGCTGACAGGGCTCAGAGCGCCTCCAGCCGCCCCGGACCCCGCAAACGAGCTGGGGGTGTTAACAAGAGCCGAGTCCCCCCCAAAGACCCCCCTCCTCCGCCTGAAGGGGAGTTTTCTTAACCCCGGGGTCTCTCCCTCTTTGATTGCCTCTCCCTGGGGCCTTTGGCAGGTGACGGCGAATCCCATCACCTCCTGCCCTCGTTAATCCCCTGCTAATTGCCACCCACCGGCCTCTTGCCCCCGGGGTCTCCGCAGGTGTTTGAGGGAACATCTGGGATTGACGCTAAGAAGACCTCCTGCGAGTTCACCGGGGACATCCTCCGGACCCCAGTCTCTGAGGACATGCTGGGTAGGACCGGCCGAGGCTCAGCTCAGCTCGCTGCACGTGTGGAGGGGGACCCCCAAGAAGTCCAAGGGGTTGTTTAGGGTTTAGCTCTTAGGGGCTGAGAGCATCCCTGGGCGTGGTCATTGGTCTCAGGATCCCAAGTCGTGTCTAGGGGCTGAGAACATGCCTGGATGTCATCATCCATCTTAGGATCCCAGGTCACATCCAGCGTGGAGACATGTGGTTGCCTTCATATGGTGTGAGACTGTCCCAGTGGGACCACTCTACCCAGTTATCCCAGGAGAAAAAGCTTGAGGGAAGTTTTCCTGGGTGAGGGCAGGACCATCAGCCCATGGTCATCCTCCTTAGGAGAGCTAGGTGCTGCTCAAGATGAACCCTGAGGTGCCACTGAGGTCCCCTCTCATAGTGGACACCAACCACCCCACAGACCCCATAACTCTAACCAGCTTTCCAGGGAGTGGTTGGAGCTCACCCCCTTCCCAAGCCCAGGTAGAGCCTCCTGGAGGTCTCAAATAGCCCTGGAGGAGGACGTGAGTTGGGGATCTCAGTGGGGTGACCTCAGTTGATCGCTCCCCGCTCCAGTGTCTCCTACCATCTCTGCAAAGGGCAGAGGAAAAGGGCAGCAGAGTGGGTGTTGGGGCCAGTAGGGCATCATATTGTGACAGGTGGGCAGTGGGCACGGTGCCCCCCAGCTCTTCCCACACATGAACCTCCTCATTCTCATGTAGGATCCCAACATGAATCCCCCACTCAGAGCTGCATCAGGTCCATCCCAGTTGGCTCAGGGGTGGGGTTCCCCCCTTTTTATCCCCCACCCCATACCGGTTGCGGGGTCTCCTGGGTGCTGGGCTGCATCGCTGCGTGAAGCACTGAGCGGTGACCTTTCATGCTCTGCTGTCCCTGCGCCACGGGCCCACCATCATCTTGATCTGCTCTGACAGGGGTGATGCATCTCCAGAAGAAGGTCTCATGGGGCCATGGGGTGGGGTTGGGGGCAGTAGCGGGGGGTGGATATGGGACTTCATCATGATCAGTCTGGTCAATGAGGGTGAGTGTGAGCAGTGGGAGCCTTGGACCCCCACCCCTGGGGTGCTCTGCTGGGTCCTGATGTCTCCTCAAGCAGAGACCCCAAGGAAGACGTGATGGAGGGTGCGTTGGGTGGCACGAGGAGGTCTCTGGGTGGTCCATAAGGCTGTGGTGTCACCCCAGGCAGTGGCATCCATGGGTTCACAGCTCACTTGCCCCAGATGGTGGGTTCAGAGGGACCAGCAGTTTGTTCCTTGCAGGTCGGGTCTTCAATGGTTCTGCTAAACCCATCGATGGTGGACCCCGGGTGATGGCTGAGGACTACCTGGACATCAATGGTGACAGTAGCTGCTCTTCCTGACCCTCCTACCAGCTCTGGGTGATGCTAGAGGGTCTTATGGCGGCATCTGGGTCCATTCATCCTCACTGGGGTGCCCTGGGAGGGGGTATGGGTGCTGCCTGGTGACCCCATCCCACCGCAGGGCTGGTTGTGCTCTAGCTCCGGTAAGCTCATGGCTAACTTTGGGACTGTCTCCTCAGTTTTGGGTGTCCCGTGGATGCCTCATCTCCCCCTTTCCCTGCTCCAGGCCAGCCCATCAACCCCCACAGCCGCATCTACCCTGAGGAGATGATCCAAACTGGGATCTCGCCCATTGATGTCATGAACAGCATCGCCCGCGGCCAGAAGATCCCCATATTCTCCGCTGCTGGTCTCCCCCACAATGAGGTGGGTCCCCGTGAGGAGAAGAAGGAGGATGCAGGGTTGGACCCATCTCCACCATTTCTCCTCCAACCTGTGGGGCAGGGGGCCCACCTGGTGGCTACTGGTGGTGCTGGTGCCCATCCTAGGACACTCTTGCCTTTGCCTTCTCCAGCCCCTCATTCCCCCTGCTGTGGGGTCCATACCCTGGTCCTGGGGGGTCTGTGAGCCCTCTTTGTTGGGGACTTGGCCCCACACTGCCCACTGGCCCTGTCTTGCTGCAGATTGCAGCGCAGATCTGCCGACAGGCCGGGCTGGTGAAAAAGTCCAAGGATGTGGTGGACTACCACGAAGACAACTTTGCCATCGTCTTTGCGGCTATGGGGGTGAGTTGGTCCCTGGGCAGGATGGAAATTTGAGGCACAGGACCCGTGGGCAGCCTTGATGTCACCTCCCTGCCTCAGTTTCCCCATGTGGAAAGAGCTGAACTTGGGGCTTCTCATCCAGGTGAACATGGAGACAGCTCGCTTCTTCAAGTCGGACTTTGAGGAGAATGGCTCCATGGAGAACGTTTGCCTCTTCCTCAACCTGGCCAATGACCCCACGTGAGTCAGCCCTGTGGCTCTGGCACACGGCTCTCCTCATCCTTGCCCTCCTCCTCATCCTCATTTCATCCTTGTTCTTGTCATCATCTTCCTCCTTCCCCTTGTCCTTCTCCTTTTCTCTTTCTCATATTCTCCTCCTTCTCGTTCCCCTTCCCCTTCCCTTTCCCCTTCCCCTTCCCTTTCTCCTTCTTCCTTCCCCTTCTTCCTTCTCCTCCTTCTCCTCCCCAGGATCGAGCGCATCATAACCCCCCGGCTGGCCCTCACCACGGCCGAGTTCCTCGCCTACCAGTGTGAGAAGCACGTGTTGGTCATCCTCACGGACATGAGCTCCTACGCCGAGGCCCTGCGGGAGGTCAGTGCCTGTCCCTGATGCCCCACCAGTGTGTAAGAGGATCAGGACTTCCCCGCTGGAGTCTTCATGGTGTTGAAGGAACCCCCTCCAGCCCAGACTCCAGCCCCTCACGGTGATCCTACAGGTGTCGGCAGCCAGAGAGGAGGTCCCTGGCCGCCGCGGCTTCCCTGGCTACATGTACACAGACCTGGCCACCATCTATGAGCGCGCTGGGCGTGTGGAAGGAAGGAATGGCTCCATCACACAGATCCCCATCCTCACCATGCCCAACGATGGTCAGCACTTGTGGGGGATGTGGATGCGGGGCCCTGAGGGGAACCACAGGGCTGGGAGATGCCGGAAGGTTGGCGTTCAGCAAGTTTTGGGGCAGCTCTTGGGGTCTTTTTGGGTAATGAAGCTTCCTGAGGTGTCTTGGGGTTATTTTGGGGCCTCCAGGTTGTCCATCTGGGCACCTCCTAGGTGGAGCAGCGTGGTGGGTTTCCAAGGATGTGGTTGGGGTGGGATCCAATGGCCAGACCCATTTTTAGGGGTTCACATCAACCTGTTCTCCCCACCAGACATCACCCACCCCATCCCTGACCTGACAGGCTTCATCACCGAGGGGCAGATCTACGTCGATCGGCAGCTCCACAACAGGCAGGTCTGTTGCTGGTGTTGCTGTGGGGCTGGAAACCACCCAGGAGCATGGGGGTTCCTGGGGGTACCCAGGAGGCCTGGTGGTGGGTCATTGTGGTGATGGGTCCTTCTTGCCCTGCAGATCTACCCTCCCATCAATGTGCTGCCCTCACTGTCCCGCCTGATGAAGTCGGCCATTGGAGAGGGCATGACGAGGAAGGACCATGGAGATGTTTCCAACCAGCTGGTAAAGAGCTGGGAGGGAGGAGGATGATGATGGGGTGGGGAGAATGGTGTCACTTGTCCCATCAAAACCTTCAAAGGACCACAGAGATATCTCCAACCAATTGGTAAAGAGCTGGGAGGGAGGAGGTTGATGACGGAGTGGGGAGAATGGTGTCACTTGTCAAATCAAAGCCTTCCTCCCTCTGCTTGGAGCCGGGATCTTGGTTGCCCATGACCATGATAGTTGGTTCTGGCATCTCGTTGATGTGAGTTGGGGTAAGGAGATGGTGGGATGCTTCATCCCAAGAGTAGCAAGTCCAGGGCCAGCACTGGGTTGCGCAGAGGGTCCATCTGTCCTGACGGCCCGCCTGTCCATCCCCCAGTACGCCTGCTACGCCATCGGCAAGGACGTGCAGGCCATGAAGGCGGTGGTGGGTGAAGAAGCCCTCTCAGCTGATGACCTGCTCTACCTGGAGTTCCTGCAGAAGTTTGAGAAGCAGTTCATCACCCAAGGTGAGGTGGCACCGCCATTGCATGGGGTTGGGAGGGGGATTCCAGGGCTGGACTGGACCTCCAGTGTCTCTCCACATCCTGTTCCAGGTCCTTACGAGAACAGGACCATCTTTGAGTCGCTGGACATCGGTTGGCAGCTCCTGCGCATCTTCCCCAAGCAGATGTTGAAGCGCATCCCTGAGAACATCCTGGCTGAGTTCTACCCACGTGAGGGTCAAGCAACAGGGCAGGCAACGGCCCTCTGATCCCCCCAAGATGTCACCCAGTCCCCTGTGGACCAGTCGAAGTTCCTTGTCGTGGGGTTGGCCAAGAGGTTTTCAAAGTAATTGGAACAACTTCAATAAAACCAACGTGGTCACCAAAACCCTTCTGTGACCTTGGGTTTCTCACCACGACTGGTACCTACTCTGGTCCCTCCTCATCTTCTTGCCTGATGCAGGCAGAGCTCAGGACTAGAGGAACTGCCCTCAAGTTGCCCCAGGGGAGGTCACTTCTGCGTCTTTTACAGCCAGAAGGACGTTGAGGGGTTGCAACATGACCAGAGGAGGTGCTGGAGCACAAGGAGGAGGGTCGAGAGAACTTCTGAGGAATGACTGGGGTAGTTGAACTGGAGCAAAGGAGGATCAGGGGAGACCTTCTGGCTCTCCACAACTCCCTGAACATCAGGAGGTTGGAGCCAGGTGGGGGTTGGTCTCTTCTCCCTGGGACAGAGGAACTGGCCTCAAGTTGTGCCCCAGGGGAGGTTGAGATTGGCCCTGAGGACCAACTTCTGCCCCACAAGAGGTGTCCACCCCAAAAGTGGGGGAGTCCCTGTCCCTGGATGGAGGTTGCAAAGACGTGGAGATGTGGGGTGAGGGACTGAGAGTAGGGGGAACCTGGATGGGTTTATTTGGACTTGAGCTCAAAGGTCTTTTGACACTTCTTTGACGCTATGAAGAAGGAGCTGAACATCACGATGGGTCTCAGCTTCCCCCCACGGGTTTCAGTTCCCCTGGGTGTGCTCAGCCCCAATCGTGGTGGGGCCAGGGCCGTTTCACTTCCCCAGGGGAGAGTGGGAGAGAGACACTCGCCCCAAGCTCAGGGTCTGGGTGCCACCAACCCCACCACCATGGCCTGGGCTGGAGAAGACACCAGGCAGCTCTCAGGTAAGGTTCCACCACCATAGGGGTCGCGAGATGACAGAGTGGTGGGCTGCTCCACCATCTCTGAGTGGGAGGTGGTTTGTAGGGTCTTTCCTGGTGTTTCCAGCTCTTAGAGCTTCACCTCACGAGAGCTGAGGCCACGGGGAAGCTCACATCGACCAGGGGTCCCAGTGAAGGGTCTTGGGGTCTTTCCTTGGCACCAAACCCTTTCCATGGGTCCTGTTGGGGGGGGGGGGCAATTTGGATTCCAGAGCATGGAAGGGTGGGAAGCAGCCAGGACTCCAACCCTGGAGCACTCCAGCAGCTTCCCAGTCTCACCAGTTCCCCCACCCCTGTGGGGTCTCACAACCCACCCCAGACCAGTCACCCCAGTGTCAGCATCTCCTGGGCTTCCACCTGCTCTGATGGGACCTTCTGTGGTGTTTCTGGTTCCTGGCAGCCATCGAGGAGCTGGGAGCCAGTGAGGAGGAGGAGGATGTAGAGGATGAAGCAGAAGAGAAGGATGAAGAGGAGGAGGATGAAGAGGAGGATGAAGAGGAAGATGAAGAGGCAGCCCTGGAGCAGGTTCCTCTCACCAGCCCATTTTTGGTGCCATCTCTTTCCCCCTGCCCACATAATCAGGGCGTGATGAAGGGCTGGTGCCCCTGTCTCACTGCAGGGTGCCTGGGTGGCACCAGGTAGGGTGTCCCCAGGGAGTGCCCGGCTGACCTGGGGCACCTTGAGACCTGGCAGTGCCCAGTGCCAGTGCTGTGCCAAGGCAGGGCCCTTCCCAGTCAGTGCTGGGCCAAGGCGATGCCTTGGCACCACAGAGCTGTGCCAGTCCAATGCCAATACTGTGCTGGGTCAACTCTGTGCCTTCCCAGTGGGATGTGTGCCAACAGTGCTGAGACGATGCGATGCTGTGCCAGCACGACACCAAGCCAGCGCAGTGCCGTGCCAACATGATGCTGTGCCAGGGCAATGCTGCGCCAACATGATGCCAACAAAATGTCTTCACAATGTTGAGCTGTGCCAACATCAGAGCCATGCCAGGGTTGTGACAATGCCATGCCAGTGAAAAGCCATACCAACTCAATGCCATGCCAACGCGATGCTGTGCCAATGTCAGTGCTATGCCAGGGATGTGTCAATGCTGTGCCAACGCGATGCTGTGCCAATGCAATGCTGTGCCAAGGTGACGCCGTGCCAGGGATGTGTCGATGCTGTGCCAATGCAATGCTGTGCCAAGGTGACACTGTGCCAATGCAATGCCATGCCAGTGGAATGCCATGCCAACACAATTCTGTGCCAATGTGATGCCAATACAATGTCTTCCCTATGCTAAGCTATGCCAAGGAAATGCTGTGCCAATGCAATGCCATGCCAACTGAATGCCATGCCAGCTCAATGCTGTGCCAACGCGATGCTGGTGCTGTGCCAATGCAATGCCAACACAACTTTGTGCCAAAGTGATAGCTCGCCAGCATGATGCCACGTCAGCGCATTGTCATGGCAAGGAGATGCTGAGCCAGTGCCATGCTGGTGTTGAACCAACGCCATGCCAACGCAATGTCATGCCAATGCAAGGCTGTGCCAATGTCATGCCAACACGTCTTCCCAGCGCAATGCCGTGCCAGTGCCATGCCAGTCAAGTCAGTAATGCCAACATTATGTCATGCCAACATGAGGCACTGCCAGTGCAATTCCATACCAAGGCCAATGCCACGCCAAGGCAATGCTGTGCCAGCACTGTGCCAACGCAAAGCCATTGCCATGTCCAATGCCCATCTCTCCCCCCACAGCAGCCACCCCTTGGCCAGGAGCTGGGCACTGTGGAGGAGCAACTGGCAGAGCTGGAGCAAGGTGAACTTTGTCCTGCCCTGATGCCCCTCTAATGCCAGCCCCATGCCCAGGGACCTATGGGTGCCATCAAACCCTCACCAAAGCTGGTGGTGATGGGGTTGGTGGGATGATGGTGCCACCTGTGGTCCTGGGTGACCTGATGGGGCTTAGCGGTGGTGACTTGAGCCCTCTGTTGCCCTGTGCCAGCCTCACAGGTGCTGCTGGCTGAGCTCTCGGTGCTGGAGGTGGAGGTGGAGGTGGAGAGGACGTGCCGGCAGCAAGCCGAAGCCTACGCAGCCCAGGTAATGGGTGGGCACCGTGCCTGGGGCCACCGTGTCCACCCCCAGCATCCCCTCACAGTGGTGGGTGCCTGGAGGAGGGTCTTCTCCATCCCATCCCCAGGTGAAGCAGGAGAACAAGGAGTTGAAAAGGCTCAGCCTGGAACCCTCAGCCCTGCCTCAGGAGGTGCCCACCAAGGAGGTGCCCCCCCAGGAGGACCTTGACCCTGCCCAGGGCTACAGGCAGCAGCTCCAGGGTAAGATTCCATCATCTCTTGGATTCAACAAGAACTGGAATCTCATCAAGTTCAACCCAACCCATCCAGGTCCCTCCAACCCCTGTCCCTCCCATATCTCCGCGGCTTTGCAACCCCTCCAGAGTCCCCCCCACTGGGAGCTTTGCCTCCCAGTGTCCCCCGTGCCCAGTCCCACATGGTTAGGTGGCACTTGGGACTCAGTTTGGGTCAACATGGAGAAGCTGATACTGAAACTCCATGGAAAAGGTGAAATGAAGTTGCTGCTGCTCCCACTTCCCACTGCCCCGCCCCTGCCCCCTTCACCAGTCTGGGCCCAGTACTGCCCAGTACTCAGGTGGGGGTCTGGACCCCCTGGGATGTCCCACTGCAGCCACCCCCACCCCACTGAGGTGACCTTGGTCCCTTTGATGGGTGCTGGGGGGTGGGGAGAAAGGGCTGAGCTCAGCCCTAGGTGTCCCTCTTGGTTGTCTCCCCAAATCAGCTTCTGAACTGCTCAATCCCCCATCTCCCACCCTTCAATCCCCTCTTTGCTTCCAGATCTCCAGCAGAAGGTCTCCTGGCTGCTGACCCAGCGCAAGGACCTCTCCATCCAGGTCCAGGAGCTGCAGAGGCAGAACCAGGACCTGCAGGACCAGGTACCTCCTTCTCCACCATTGCCCTCCTTTTCCTCCTTCATCAATCTTCTCCTCCTTAATCCTATTCCTTCTTCTCCTTCATCATCAGCTGAAGAAGGGACAGGAGGAGCAGCAGCGGCTGCGGGCGGCCCTGGCCACCAGCCAGCGGGCACTGAAGTCCTTCAAGAGAGGTCAGTTAGGTGGTGGGACCCCATGGCCATGTTGCAGATGAGTTGGCAGCTCCTCAGTGCCAACAGCGCTACCCAGTCCTGTGAAACCAAAAGCAATGGAGCTACAGCTGGATCACCAGGGCATAGGTGACACCAGGAGGTACCATGTACCCCCAGTGTCCCACCAAGTCTCGCTTGTCCCCACCAGTGTCCCAGTTGGTCACTCAGGACTACCAGGAGGCAATGGAGCAGCTGGAGCTGGAGCAGGACTTGCGCCTTTGTGCTGAAGCCTTTGCCCACGAGGTGCAGCTGAGTGCCCATGGGGGTGCCCATGGGAGGGTTGGGATGGTCCAGGACCACCCTGACCCTTCCACCATGGTGCTCTGAGCAGATGCTGGTGCAGAAAACAGAGGCAAGCAGGCAGAGCTCCATCCTGCTGCAGAGTGGGGGGCCCAGTGCCCAGCTGCTGGCGGCACTGGAGGAGGTGGGACGGCTCAGCCGGGAGCTGGACAATGCCAGGAGAGAGCAGCAGCAGCAGGTGAGGGTCCCAGGGGTGGAGGGACACCAGTGTTGGGGCTGCTGGTGGTTCCCACTGGGTGCCATCGGGATGGGACCACTCTGTCACCCCTATCCACACCCATCGCTTGGTTCTCAATGGATCTCCACCATGAGGTGCCAAGGAGAAGATGGTGCCACTGGGCTACCACTGCATGGTGTGACCCCCAACACTGGTCCAGACACCCTTGAGCCCACCAGGGTGATGCGAGCTGCTGTAAAACCAGCTGGAGCTTCCCCATCTGTGCCCAGTTTGTGGGGCTGGGGAGGGCAGGGTTGACAATGGGATGGGTCCAAACTCCTGGGTTCCTGCAGGTGAAGGAGCTGGAGGAGGAGCTGGAGAAGCGCCCAGAGCTGGAGGAGCTGGACCTGGCCCGATCTGCCCTGGCTGCAGCCGAGGATGAGAAGCTGGAGCTGAGGAAGAGGCTGGTACAGCTGGAGGAGGAAGGTGGGTGCCCTCATCTACAGTCAAGGTGAGCACTGGCTCCCAGTGGCACCAACCCTGCTGTCCCCTGTTGCAGTGGGGCATCTCCAGGAGAAGCTGGTCCAGAACCCACCAGTAGAGAACCAGACCCCAGTGCCACCTCCTCCCCCACCGCTGCCACCACCAGCACCTGCTGTGCCTGTGGAGTAAGTGACCCACCAAGGGGCACCCAGGGGTGCAGTCGGGGTGGGCCCTCACCTCCTGGTTCCCTTCCAGCCCGCTCTCAGTGATCCGGCAGAGAAGGGGGCTGCAGCGCAGTGAGTCTCCTCCTCCTCCCCAACCCAGGGGTCCCCTGGCAGTGCCCACTGCCCACTGTGTGGGTCCAAACACCTCCCACCCACCCAAAACATTCATCCAAGATCCTGTGATGGGTTGGGGGGCACCAGCAGCACCACTGTCCCATCCAGTGGGGGTGGGAGATGTCCCCTGACAGGTGGGGTCCCAGATCTGAGACAGGGCACAGACCCCATGTACATGGTGGGGGAAGGGCCTGGAGGATGGGGGTGTCCCAGCACTGTCCCCCACCACTAGAAGCTGAGGATGAGGGTTCCCAGCACTGCCCCCCACTATCAGACAAGCTGAACACTGAGGACCTCAAGGCTCAGGCTGTGCAGGAGATGATGGAGCGGATCAAGACCGGGGTGGTCCTGAGACCCACAAGGGAGCGGAGACCCCCAAGCCAGGTTGCAAAGACTTGGATTCCCCCCCTGCTGGAGACCCTTATTCCAGGATGGGTTGGGGGGTGCTCCACGGAGGTCCAGGGCTTCACATCTTCCCCATCCCATAGGATCCAGCGGTGGGAAAGCGGCAGAGCTCCGTACTTCAGCTGCAGAGCATCCTGGTGAGCATCAGCAGGCTCCACCAGGCCATGGTGCCACCATTCCCATAGGCATGAGACCACTGTGGTGGCCATGACTCAACTCACCTTGGTGGTGTGCAGGGGGCCATGAGGAGGACAAGCCGCCGGCGCAGCGGCCAGCGGAGCAGCACGAAGGGCAGGGATGGGCAGCTCCAGGCCATCCTGGAACGACGGCGACAAGTGGTTGATGCTCCCAAGACCTCCCTAACGAGGGACCACCATGGTGAAAGGGCTGTAGGGAGGTCTGAGACTGGTATGGAACTAGGGTTTGGTGGACATGAGAACATGTCCTACCTGTGTCCCACCTCATGTCTCATCATGTCTCTCCCTAGGCGTTGAGGACACCACCACACCTCCAGAGACTCCATTCAGACCCCGAGTGGCCAGTGGCCTCCCCAGCAGCTGGCCACGGTCAGCGGTCAGCTGGGGTACAGCTGGTTGCCCACCATGAAGTCCTTCACCAAGTGCCACCATGAAGGGACATGAGCTCTCCCCTTCACTTCCCCTTTAATTAAAGAGAGGTGGCCTTATGTTCCTGTCGTCACTGCTGGGTGAGTGGGTGGCAGTGGAGTGGGGATGCTGGTGGGACTGGACCTGCTGCAGACTGGTCCTGGTGGGAGGCTTCAGTGTCACCTCACACTCACCTGAGCTCGGGGTGGGGCTGTGGGATGGACACGGGCTCTGATCTCATGCTGGAGAAAACTCAAAACCGCAAGGGACCAGCCGGACCAGTTCAGTAAACCCCAAGAAACTGGAGCCCCGCTGCAGCCCCTCCTTCCCAGGGCTGTGGGGGAGCTCGGGGGGTTTCGATCTGCCCTTTCCCACCGCCCGCCTGCTATCGAGTGGATTCCTCTCCCCTGACTGCCCCCTCCAGACACCCGTGAGAAATCGATGCGGAGCCCAGGGCGGCTTTCGAATTCCTGAAGGGGAGAGGGACGCGGGAGCATCCTGGCCCCTACCTGGTGACAGTCGGCGGGTTTCTGTCTTGGTCTCCACATCTCATCTTCCAGCCATCGGATTTTCTGTCTCAAACACCTGATTTTACCTCTTGACCACCAGTTTTTATACTTTACTCCCCACGTTTTACATCTTATTCGTATTTTTTGTCTTATTTCTTCCACTTTTGTGTCTTTTTCCTCACATTTTACATCTTCTGTCCCACAATTTTACATGTTTCCCTGTGTTCTACACTTCACCATTCCCCAGATTTTACACCTTATCCCCAGATTTTACAACTTCCCAAATTTTACACCTTGCTCCCAGATTTTATATCTAATTCTCCAGATTTTACATCTTATTCCTCATATTTTACAACTTATCCCCAGATTTTACATCTTATTCCTCATATTTTACATCTTATTCCCCATATTTTATACCTTGCCCCCAGATTTCACATTTTATTCCACAGATTTTAGATCTTATTTCCCATATTTTACACCTTATCCCCCAATTTTAATCTTATTCCCCAGATTTGACACCTTATTCCCTACATTTTACACCTTATCCCCAGATTTTAGATCTTATTCCCCAGATTTTACATCTTAAACCCCCAGGTTTTACATCTCACTCCCACATTTTATATTTTATCCACCACATTCCTTCTCTCATCCACCAAACTTTATGTTTTAGCCATCAGATTTCACCCCTTATTCCCACATTTCACCTTTTATTCACCAGACTTCATCTTTTATTCCTGATTTTACATCTTACTCATCACATTTTCTCCCCGATCCATGAGATTTTATACCTTATTCCCCCAATTTTCTGTCTAGTTCCCCATATTTCATCTTATCCACCAGGTTTTCTATTTTATTTCTATTATTTTATGTCTTTTCCAACAGATTTTTTATTCCCCAGATTTTACATCATACTTACCTGATTTTACGTCCCCATCCACTATATTTTCTATTTTACTCCCCAGATTTTGTCTTATTCATCACATTTTGTCACCTAGATTTTGTCTCTCCCCCAAATTTTGTCTTATTTCCATTTCCCCTTATTCCAGTTCCCTTCTTATTCCCCTATTCACCTCTTATTCCCTTCTTTCTCCTTACTCCCAATTTCCCCTTATCCCATTTCCCCTTATCCCATTTCTCCTCTTATTCCTACTCCTCCCCATATTCCCCCATTTCATTATTCCCCTATTTCCCATTATCCTCCCACATTCTCCTGTTACTCCCATTTCCCCATGTCTCCCCATTTCCCCTCTTAGCCCCCCATTTAATCTCTTACTCCATTTCCCCTTTTATCCTCATTTTCCCCTATTCCCCTCTTATCCTCCCTAATTCCCAGTTTCCCCCCTTTGGGGTGGGTTTTCATCCTCCACTTTTATAGGGTTTATTTATAGGACTTCTCTACTCCTCTATTTTCCTACAAAAACCCATTAAAAATCATCAGAAGGTGATAAGGTGATACCCACCCCCCACACAAAAGGGGATTTTTCATGATTATGAAGTAGAGCAAAAGCTTTTCCTTCAGCACAACCATCTTCTATTGGATCCTTTTAGGGCAGGAGGGAGGTTTGGGAAAACACTGGGATTGTGCTCAGCAAAACCTGAGCTCCAGGAAGCGCCCAGTAAAACCAGAACAAATAAGGGGAGGGAGAAAGAAAAAAAAAGTATTTTCCAACATCCTAATCAACCCCAAAAGCAACACAAAGTCCTGCAGGGTCACCACCCCCTAGTTATAGGGTTTCCCCATGTGGTCACCCACATCCTGGCCAGATCCAGGTGGGAACTGGAAACTTTTCTTACTTTATTCTCCTTTTTTTGTTGCTTTTTGGGGTTTCTTTTTCATTCATGATGTTGTGTCAATCCCACGCCGAGGGGCCAGATACCCCACAGCCAAGCTTCACCCCGTTGCAAACCCCCAGCATTGGGTCGGACCCTCCTCACACACAAATCCCAGGAGGGAAAGAGGACAAGCCCCTCCTTAACGTGTCCATCCAGCCAGTGCCTGGTTTAACAGGGGTTTTTTACCCAAATTCTTTTGGGACTCATGTTGTGGGGTGGCTGAGCGTCCCCCAACCCCACACAGTTCGGGGTCTCCTGGAGCTCAGTAGATCTTCTGGCGGCTGGGCAGGATGGCCTCCTTAATGAAGGAGAAGATGAGGAGGATTCCAGAGCGTTTGCCCCTCTTCCCCTTGGTGAAGTAGTTGGAGACCACGTCGTCTGTGGGGAAAAGGAGGTAAAAAGGATCAAAAACAAACCTAAAAGAGCCCTAGGATTGGATGTCTGGATCCATCAGCTTTTGAAGAGGCTGAAGCTCTTGGTTTGCTTAGCAGGTTGCTCAGGAGGCCAAGAAAGTCAAGGACATGCTGGCTGGTGTAAGCACTGGAGTGGCCAGTAGGACCAGGGCAAGGATTGTCCCCCTACACTGGGACAACTAATGGGGTCCCATCTTAAATCCTGGGGTCAGGTTTGTCACAGAGGGACTTTGAGGGGCTGCAGCAGGGCCAGAGAGGAGTCTGGAGAAGAAAGGGCTGGAGCACAAGGAAAACAGTCAGGAGAACTTCTGAGGAACAACTTGGGGGTTAACTGGAGCAAAAGAGCCTCAGGGGAGACCTGCTGGCTCTCCACAACTCCCTGAACTTCAGTAGATTGGAGTCAGGCTGGGGGTCAGTCTCTTCTCCCCAAGACAGAGGAACTGGCCTCAAGTTGTGCCCCACGAGAGGTTGAGGCTGGCTCTGAGGACCAATTTCTGCCCCACAAGGGTTGTCCATCTTAAAAGTGGGGGAGTCCTCATCCCTAGAGTGGATTCTAAGCTGTGGAGATGTGAGGTGAGGGACAGGGTACGGAGGGGACCTGGACAGGTTTGCTTGGGCTTCAGGAGCTCAAAGGGCTTCTCCAACCCAACTCAACCCAACCCAGCCTCTGGTCACTCCTCTAAGCCTCTCCCAGGGAGCTCCAAGTCCCTTTCTGAGCTGCTGGGAAAACGAAGGGACCCCAGGGCTGCAGAAATGTAGGATGGGAAGGTGGAAGAGCCCCGCCAGTGCTGCAGAACCTCCCCTCTTCCTGGGTTTTCATTTTTTGCTCACCTCCAGGCTGCACTGTGGAGGGCAGCACGTTCTCCCCAGCCGACAGTGAGACGAAGAAAGCGAAAGGGATTAACCACAGGCAGAACGTGAAGTAGGCAAGAACCTGTGGGATAGACCGAGAGGCCCCTGAGACCCACAAAGTGCTGCTACAGACCCCTCTGATCTACTCCCAGAAGCTGACATGGGGCTAAACTTTACCCCCACAAGCTGACAGAGAGCTAAAATTCACACCGAGAAGCTGATATGGGGATAAAATTCAGCCCTAGAAGCTGATATGGGAGTAAACTTCATCCCCATGAGCTGATATAAGGGTAAAATCCACCCCAAGGAGATATGAGGGTTAAATCCAACCCAAGTAGCTGATATGAGGCTAAAATCCACCCCTATAAAGCTGATAAGGGGTTAAAATCCACCCAAAGAAATGAGTAAAGCCCTTGGTCCCATCCCGGGTACCCCAAAACCTTTTCACTACACCCTCAAACCAGCCCCTTAATGACCAGAACTAAATGAGCAGGAAGCTGCTGGTGGCCTTCAAACTAATTGAACCCTTTTCCTGCCGTACAGGAAGTAAAAGGAAAAGGGAGGGTCTGGGGTGGTTCCTCCTGCTCTGGGGCAGGATGTTGGGTGTTTAAAGAAACCTCACCCTGGGAAGGGCTGCAATGCTCCGCACCTCCATGCACCCCAAAGCCCAGCAGTTCCCTCCTTTCCCTCACTGTAAGACCCGGACCCTCCTCCCTTCCGCAATGTTGTCACCTCAGAGAACTGGTAATACTCCTCAGCAAAGTACTGGAATGCCAGGTAGTGGTTGAGGATAACCAGGACTGCCAAAAGAAACCCACAAAGTCAGTCTCTGATCCCATAGAAACCCCACTGGTGCAGCCCAGTGACGCCCCCCCCACCCCACACTGGGATCGAATAGACTTTCCCTCTTTTGTACGAGATGGCCCAGAGTCGCCTCATCCCAGCTCCATCTTGGTTGAATCCTGACACCCTCTAGTGCCTAATTCTCCCGTGGAAGCTAGGATCATCCAGCCTGACACCAACAGAAGCAGCAAAAATAAATCCCAAACCCTTTTCCCTTTCCCCTTTCCCCTCCTCCCTTTCCCTGTCTCTGACAGCTGCTGCAGGGAGAAGCTCTTTCACCATCTGTAAAACCAGTCAAGCTGAAACAGGGCCAGGACAGCGGCATCAGCAGCAACCCCCCCCCCCTCCATTTATCTCTTAAGGAGGAAGATGCAGGGCTTGTTTCACTTTTTCTTTGGGATTTCAAGGCAGAAGCCCCAGTACAGAGTCAGCAGAAAATGCTCCATCCCACAGCTCAGCCTCAAAGATCTAGTTTGACAGAAAATGTGGACTCAGGATGGAGTTTAGAGGCAGCAGGTAAAACCCCACTGATGTGGGGGCTGCAAGGAGCCTTCGGGGACCCTATAAAATGTATTTTAGGGGATCCAGTGCAAGTAATTCTGCCCATTGGCTGGTGAAGGTGTTGCTAGGTAACACTCTAGGCACAGAGCTGGATCCACAAATCTGGCAGAGATTCAGCCACTGGCAGCAAGAGGGAACTATCTGACCTACTGAAGCAGCCCAAATCCCAGTGTAATCAGCAGAGCTACTGGTCTGGAACCCCAGAACCAACAGGGCTACTCCCAGGCTCACCTTGCTTTGGGGTAACAACACCCAGATCCCTCTGGCTCAGCATCAACACCCATAACAGCGGTGTTTCAGGGGAGCCAGGAGCTCATTTTTGCTCAACCTCAAGTCTGGGTGATGCAGAGGGTGCCCCCAACACTCAACCCACACCCCACCCCGATCACAAAGCGCCACTCAAAAGGGTCAAAGTCCTGTCAAATGCCACACGGCCACAGAAAACAAAACCCAAAGGTGAATTGAGAGCCCAGACCCTGTCCTGTCCCATCACCCCACTGACCGCAGGAGAGGATGAAGTTGGAGGAAGTGAGGACGATGAAGGGGAAGGTCTGCAGCAACCCAAAGTACACGAGGTTGGTGAAGAGCCCCACTCCCACCATGAGAGCGGGGAAGTGCTCAAAGAGGTAGAGCCCCACCAGGATGGCCGAGGAAAACTGGAAAATAAGGGAAAAAAGAAAGAGGGTGGGTAGGGTTGGAAATCCCAACCTTGGCCCCCTACAGGCCTAAGGAACTTACCCAGATCATGTACTTGATGATTCTCCTGGTGACCACCGTGTACTCCTCGATCAGCTCTGCCAGGTAGTAAAGGCCAGCGGCTGTGGGGTGGACAGAAATGACCAGCTCAGCCCCACAGGGGTCTGGCAGAGGTTGAAGGACAGAGGTGACCCCTCATCCCAACACTCTGGGGTATCTCCAAAGGATTTTAGGGACATTCAGGGAATGCCTTTTGCCAGTCTCTGGGGTTTTCAGTGGGCTTCTGGGGCTTTTACAAGATTTCAGGGGCAACCACGGATTCCCCCATATTGGAGGGATCCTTAGGACCACCCCCATCTCCAGGTACTCTGAAGCTTTGGGGGCACTGATGAGCCCACTAGTATTTGGGAGAATTTGAGACCATAAAAGCTACCAGAGGATCCCAAACATCTGGTGCTTCCACACTACCTCACAGGCCTTGTGGGCACCCACAGGATCCCCTCTAAATTTTGGGTGCATTCACAGGGCTTCAGGGATTCTCAGATGCCTCAGGGACACTCTGAGGTCTCAGAATCCCTCAATCTCTGGGACACTTTGACACCCACCCCCCACCCCAATTGCTGGGACACTGAGGCCTTGGGAACACCCAGAGGATCCCAAATATTTGTGACACTCTGAGACCATGAAATCACCCAGTGAACCCCCAATCTCTGGGAGACTCTTGGACCTTGGGGACACCCAGGAGCCCCTGATCTCAGAGACACTCTGAGAACACCCACAAGTCTCCATCTCTGGAGCACTCTGAGGTCTCAGGACCCCCCAATCTCTGGGACACTCTGAGGCCTCGGTGGTACCCACGGACGCCCCCCATCGCTGGAGCCCTCTGAGGCCTTAGAGACATCCAGAGACCCTCAATCTCTGAGACCATGACACCACCTAGGGGCCTCCTACCTCTGGGGCACTCTGAGGCCTTGGGGACATCCTGGGGACTGCCCAATCTCTGTAGCACATTGAGGCATCGGGGACACTCAGGAACCACCAATCTGTGGAGTACTCTGAGGTCCCAGAACCCTCCAGTCTCTGAGACACTCTCAGGCCTTGGGGACAGCCAGGAACACCCGATCTCTGAGACTATCCACAAGCCTCCATCTCTGGGGTACTCTGAGGCCTTAGGGACATGTCTGAGACCACCCAGACGCGCCCCAATCTCTGGGGCCTCGCCAGCCC
>VXBP01000619.1:257881-310373 GCA_013400115.1 Rhinopomastus cyanomelas
GTGGCCATACGGGGACGTGGCCGTTGCGGGGGAGTGGCCACGAGGGGGCGTGGCCCGGCCGCGATGGCGTCGCTGTTCGGCGGCGTGGAAGGGTGAGATGTGGTTGCGGCTTTGTCGGGGGTGGGGGGCAGGAGGAGAACCCCAGCCCATGATCCCGACTCCCAGACTGGCATGGGGGTGTGGGGGAAAGGTGGGGGTAGGATTGGGGGGCAGCAGCCTCTCACCCCTTGCAGTCCCGGGGTGAGACTTCCCCTCAAAATCTCGACAGCTTGGTGGGACCCACCTCCGGGGCTGGTTTAGGGGCTGGGGGGTGTTGAGGATCTCCAGAGACCTCCAACCTGGTGTGACAACCTCCCACTCAAAGCCTCCCCGTCATGGTGGGACGCCCTCTGGGACCTCCACCCTAGGGTGTCCCCTCACCCCAGCACCTCCCAGGACTGGTTTAGGGGGTGGAGGTGGGTCCAGGACCTCCAGGGAACACCCTTGTGCTGTGACATCCACCCCGCAATCTTGATGCGCCCTCCTCAGAGACCCTCACTCTGGACTGTGGGACCCCACCAAGGGCTGGTTTAGGGTCATGTGGTGATGCAGAGTTGGGATGATGGGCCTAAGTGAGGGGTCTCCCCACATTGGGCGTGTTGTGGGGGTGTGGGGGGCCGTGGAGTGGTGCTGGCAGCATGTCCCCCTCCCCAAATCTCTCTGCAGTGGGGGCACCCGCTCGCGAGTGGTGGTGGTCTCCGAAGATGGCCAGATCCTGGCGGAGATTGAGGGTCCCTGCACCAACCACTGGGTGAGCTCATACTCACATTTTGAAGGAGGGTCAGTCAGTGGGATGAGGGAAGGGAGGCGCATGATGGGTGGGATGTTTGCCATGGGAGGGAGGAGCCCAAAGGTGGGCTAAAGCCACCAGAAAAGTTTCCAGGACATTCCTCAGCAGCTTTTGGACAGGTGGCACCACCCAACCTTGGGATGAATGGAGCTTGGGGTTGAGATTGGAGGGGTTTGTGTCCTGTTTCCCCCCCAGCTCATCGGATCTGAGAAGTGCCTGGAGAGGATTGAGCACATGGTCAGCAAAGCCAAGAGCAAAGCTGGAGCAGACCCCCGTGTCCCCCTGCGCTCGCTGGTGGGTCCCCATCCCCATATCTCCACACCCAAAAGGTGGCTCCTCCAGCCCCACACGTGACTCCTCTTTGGTGGTCACCACAGGGGCTGTCCCTGAGTGGGGGGGACCAGCAGGATGCCATCAGCAAGTTGACCCAAGAGCTTGGGCAACGATTCCCCCACCTCAGCCAGAGCTACTTCATCACCACCGATGCAATGGGGGCCATGGCCACGGCCACTGACCACGGTAGGGAACATCCTGGGGGTGGTGGGATGGGGGGGGACAACTACCTGGACCTCCCAATTTTTTTGGGTTTTACCCCCTCCACCAGGTGGCATCGTTCTCATCTCGGGGACTGGCTCCAACTGCAAACTCATCAACCCTGACGGGTCAGAGACGAGCTGTGGTGGCTGGGGGCACATGATGGGTGATGAAGGGTCAGGTGAGGTCCAGGAGTGCTTGTTTGCAGGGGAGCTGGGGTGGGGTGTAGGGTGTGGGGTCTCAGCCAGATGCATTCTTCCTCCCCAGCATACTGGATCGCGCACCAGGCGGTGAAGATGGTGTTTGACTGCTTGGACAACCTGGAGGTGCCGCCCCATGATGTTGGCTATGTCAAGCAGGCCATGTTTGACTACTTCCAGGTGCTATTGTGGGGGGGTCCTGGGAGGAGGTTTGGAGGTGTATTGGGGTCTGGAGAGGCTCTGGGATCGACACTACGATGGTGGGGTCTGGGAGGGTTCTGGGAGCCACACTTGGGATGGTGGGAGTGGTGGAGGATCCAGGATCTAGACTGGATCTACACCACGATGGTGGGACTTGGGATTGAAGATCAGGATGGTGGGTCTGCAGGATTCTCCAGGCTCCACACAATGATGGTGGAACTGAGTAATCTACACCACAATGGTAGATCTTGGGGCTGCCCACCAGCACAGAGGGATCACAGGGTCTTCAACTGGACTGGTGGGTTCTCCTGCAGATCTCGGACAGAATGGGCCTCCTGACACACCTCTATCGCACTTTCGAGAAGTCCCAGTTTGCGGGGTTCTGCCAGAAGCTGGCAGAGGGTAGGGAAACCTCTTTCTGGGGTGGGAGACACACACGAGGTGATCCCTGGGGTGATCAGGATCTGTCTGGGGCTGGTTCCACCCTGTGACACCTCCTGAACCTGATCTCTGCCCCTGGGGTCACTGTTTGCCCCAAGCACCCTTCGCCCTCATTGCTGTGACGCGCCACTCCCAGTCCAGCCCATTTCAGGGTTGTGGGAGCAGCTGGGAGCCAGGGTCCCCATCCCACCCACTGCTGACCTCATACCCAGGTGCCGAGGCTGGGGACCCTCTGTGCTGCCATATCTTCACCAAGGCTGGGGAAGTGCTGGCTCGCCACGTCGTGGCAGTGCTGCCCAAGATCGACCAGGTGGGCCTTACTGGGCGATGGGGGTGCGTTTGGGGTGGAGTGGTCTGGTCCCATCTCATCCTCACCCACCAACCCCTTCCCCTACTAGAGCTTGTTCCTGGGGGAACTAGGGCTCCCCATTGTCTGCGTGGGCTCAGTATGGAACAGCTGGGAGAAGATGCAGGAGGGTGAGCGCTGGAGGGGTTGGGGTCTACGGGTTGGGATGCGGTGGGGTAGAGGAAGGTCTACAGTACTCAATCACGCCAAACCTATGTGTCCACCTCCCTCCAAAAAAGGGTTCATCCGTGTGCTGGCGCAGGCCAGGGGAGAAGTCCCCGGCCCCATCTTCTCCCGCTTCAGCCTCCTGAAGCTGAAACGTTCGTCAGCACTGGGGGGGGCCCGGTTGGGTGCTCGGAGCGTTGGCCAAGCTCTGCCCTTGGACTCAGCCGCCAACATCGATATCTTCTACACCCATGTCTTCTAGATGGGCTTTTTGGGGTGGGATGGAGTGGTGTAGACGCCCTCCCCATGTGACAAATCCGGGCTTTTTTAATAAATTTGGCAATAAAAAACAGGTCACACGGCCCCAAGTTGCTGAGCTGGGGGTGGGGGGGTTCCTTGAGGAACCAGACCCAATGCAACAGGAAACACAGAAAAAAAGGACCTTGAAGTTCCTGTTTCGTGCCAGGGGTGGCTGAAGCCCAGTGGAAAAGGAGGGAGGAGGAACGTCCTTTCAGTTGCTTCTGAGCTTGGTTTGACCTTGTTCTACCAGCTCCAGCAGAACCATCAAACATTGGATTGGTCAGTGGCTCACAAGGGTCTTTGCCAGTCGTGATGGAGCTGGTGGTAAACAGAGGCTTCATCCCTTCCCCAGTGACTTTGGGTCCCCCGCAAAGGGACGGGTTTCTGGAATTTACAGAGCAGGGGAAAGCAAACAGAAACCACAAGGGCCCAGCGGGGTGAGTGGGGCTTCAACAGGACATCTCAACACTAAAGGCACCCCCTGGGCACCTTCAATCGAATCTGGCTGTGGTTTGGGGCTGGTTTGAAGATAGGGAGATCTGTGGGGTGTGGAGAACCACTGGAGTTCCCTCAGCTCGTGGTCTAGGTCTGTGAACCTGGAGTCTCCACCCTGCTGAGCCCTGGTGGCTCTGAGCTAATGGGGCCCCGGGCCATTAGAGTCCATCTCTGGCGGCCCTGTGGGGATCCCTAATCCCATTAACGGCCCTGCTGAAGCAAAGGCAGCGGTGGCAAAGTGTGAGGTGACATTTGCACGGATGAGCAGAAGCTTGTTCCCACATTCCCAGAGCCAGGAACTATTTTTAATTGTTGGGTTACAGCCTCAGTGCAGAGCTCCCAGACCAGATGATGGGGAAGGAGGTCACCAAGAGGCAGGTTCACCCCATGGATGAACTAACACAAAGAGGCTTCTTGGGGTTCCGGCTCATCCCGATGGAAGATCCCGCTCCACTGAGTCATTTGGGGTTTATTTCCATGAAGAATGAAAGTTGGGCTGCTCCAGCAGCTTGAGAGCTTGGGGTGGTGGTAGGGGAAAACCTCATGAAGAGGATCAGAACGATGATTTATGGGATCAGGGGTTGAGCTCCCAGAGCCTCCTCTACCAGTGTTAGTGTTCAGTACCTACGGGGGACCTCAAAGGAACTTTGGGGTCACAGTCTTGTTACACTTCACCTTCCCTTTAGCCAAAGAAATCCTTTTTTTCGGGGGGGAAGAGCAGCGTCCAGCCCTGTTTTGCTGCTGAAATGAAATGGGGAACCCTAGGAATTCTACTGAAACGAGGGAAAAGGGGGATTTTCCGTTGAGAAACTACAAGAAGGGGAAAAAAGTAGGAAAAAAAAAAGGGGAAAGGAAGCAAAAAAAAAGTACTTGAAGCGCAGAGCAAGAGTTTCACCCCGTTGCAGCAGCTTGATGAGGGCGCAGGGTCCAACTGGGGGCAGATCCCCCCCACCCCAACTCCATCCTCCCCAGTATGGGGTCACAGTCCAGTATGGGGGCAGAGCCCAGCCGGTCTGTCAGTACTTCACACCAGGAACGAACTCCTTGGCATCGGGATTCAAGTTGCTTTTGCTCTGGAAAATAAGAGGGGACCATTGTGGACCTATGTGACTATATGGAAGGACTGACCTCCAGATTGGGGTTTTGGGGGGTGGAAAACCCCAAAGTTGTGTCCCAGGGGAGGCTGAGATTGACCCTGAGGACCAATTTCTGCCCTGCAATGGTTGTCTACTCCAAAAGTGGGGGAATCCCTGTCCTTGAAGGAGTTGCAAAGCTGTAGAGATGTGGGGTGAGGAACAGGGGTTTAGTGGGGACCTGGCAGTACTGAGGAGTGGTTGGACTTTATGATCCTAAAGGTCTTCTCTAGCCCAATCCATTCCATGGTTCTGTTCTGTGGAGGCTCAAGGTGGTCAGCAGCCCAGGATCAGACCCATTTGGTCCTCGTGGAACTCTCCCACCTGCCATGACACCCTAACTCTGCCCCAAAAAGGCAAGAAAGGTCCTGTCTTGCCCCCAGAAAACCCTCTAAGGACCCCTCACCCTTACTCCCCAATCCAGCTTATCTCAGCACCTTCTTACCAGAATGTCCTCTGAAGGGTGCCCATCGCCCACTGAGAGCCCGTTGAGCTGCTGCTGCAGCTGCCCCACACCCTGGGGCAGGTCACGCGATGGAATGAACCAGTCCTGGTCCTCCTCCTCCAGCATCTCCTGGAAGCAGCGGTCAAGAAATTCCTGCTCCTGAAGCTCCTCTTCCACCTGCCCAAAGAGACCCCAAAGGACACCACCTCAGTGTACTCTTAGCCATATGGGATGGATCTCCATCAGGGAGATACAGCCCACAATCCCACAGTGGTAGAGTTGAAAGGGACCTTGGGGCATCATCCACTCCAACCATCCTGCTCCAGCAGGGTCACCCAGAGCAGGTGGCCCAGGATGAGTCCAGGTGGGTTTGGGATCTCTCCAGAGCAGGAGACTCCACAATCTCTCTGGGCAGCCTAAGCCAGCCTAAAAGTCAAGAAGTTTCTCCTTATGGTCCAATGGAACCTCCTGGGTTCCAGTTTGTCCTGTTGGCTTCCAAGTCCCAGGCTGGTTTTCTGGAAACTATGACAAAAACTGGTTGCCTTGGGTGGGACAAGGGGAGTGCAGAGACCCACCATGCCCCAGTTTCTGCTACACTTCACATCCCAGAACTCATGTGGTGACCGTTAAACCTCATGTTGTCTCCAGCCTCAGCTACCAAAAAGCTTCTCACCAACACTCTCAAAAAAATAAGGTCTGGCCATGGGGAAAATACCATTTACAACACAAATCACCCCATCGCTGGCCTCAACCGGCTTCTGAGCCACATACCCATGGACTGATGTCCATCTGAAAGAGCTCTTTAATGTTCTTGTGCTCTTCCCAAGCAGCTCTGTCACCTCCCAGGTCCTTCTGCATCAGCCTCACGTGCTGCCAGCACAGTTTCTCCTCATCACAACGTCCCACCACTCCCTGTTTTTTGCCCTCCGGGAAATGCTGCCTCCATGGGAAAAGGAATGTCACTCCCATAAATAAGGGAGGCCCATGCCAAGAAGCTCTTGGGGCTCTGGAAACACCCTCCTGCTCCCCCTGGATGGTGGAGAAATCTCTGGAGGAGGAGTGGGACAGCAAAAAGCTGAGGAAGATGGAAGAAGAGGTGGGTCTGGAGGAAGATCCAGCCTCAGGACATGGGATTGGACGTGAAGCCATGGATGGAGAGGTGAAGCTGTGGGTGGGGACGTGGCTGCTGTCACTCTTCCATCACACGTTGCTTTCATGAGGTTTTCACAGGATTTTCAGCAGTGACTTGTTCATTTCACATGTCCCCACCAGCCCAGCTGCTTGGGAAGGCTCCAAATGCCCACACTGGGTCAAACACAAAGCCTCAGCAACTGCTGATGTGACATAGAGTGAGGCTTCCTTCCTGTGGGGATGTGGCTCCAGTGGCACCATCTGGAGGTTTCCAGCTGAGGACACCAGTGAAGCCAATCTAAAACTCCCCCTGCTCCAGCTTGTGAGGTTGTCAGTACTGCACAAGAAAGAGATGTTCTAGTGCCACCAGAAGCTCATGAGAGCTTCAACTGGGTATTCTGGGCACAGAAATCGGTGGCCAAAAGGTCTGGCTGCTTCAAGAATGTTTTGTAGGAACATGGAATGAGTTGGGTTAGAGAAGACCTTTAGGATCATCAAGTCCAACTAAATGCATCTAGGTTCCCCCTAACCCCTGTCCCTCACCCCACATCTCCACGGCTTGGAGAGCCCTTGAGGGACAGGGACTCCCCCACTTTTGAGGTGCACAATGCTTGTGGGGCAGAAATTGGTCCCCAGGGCCAACCTCAACCTTCTCTGGGCTCCTCAAGGGGTTTCACTTGTATTTCCCCCACAAAGCACAGAAGACACTGGTGCCATCACCATCCCCCTGAGAAAGATCTCAGCTACTTATTGGTATCACAAGGGTTTTTTGGTTCTTTCTACCCACCCCTTGGCCCTACAGGCTGATCCAACGTGAATGGCATGACTCTTCCCTTCAAGCTCCAGCTCAGTGCCCACGGAAGGACCCATCACCCCCCCACCATGACCATACCTGCCTGTTGAAGTCCTCTTCATTCTCCATCCACATGTACTCAGCAAAGGGGTTGTTCTCCTTCTCGTCGTGGCCATTCACCACTTGGTCCTCTTTGGATTTGGGACTGGATGCTGTCGTACTGGCCAGCTCGGAGCCATTCATCATGGCTGACTCTGGGAAGAGGAACAAGGAAGGGGTGAGGGAGCTCCTGGGAATTCCAGTACACTCCAACACCCTCACAGCATGATGCTGGCCATGGTTCATGCTCCCAGCACCTCTCAATATTTATCTGTCAGAGGTTTGACCTACTGGGGATGGCCTGGATGTTCTTGCGGTGGGTATCTAGAGCAAGAGGGGAACCTGACCAGTAGCTCCTGCAGAGGATAAAAATGGTCTTGGAAAGAAAAAAAAAAAAAAGGGGGGGGGGTGGGAAAAGGGGATGGACAAGGGAGCTGGGACAGGCCTGGGCACCATCTGCTGTGGTGCCCACGCTGGGGCGCATGGGGAGTGCTGGGAGCTCCATGTCACCAGTTTTCAGTGACCTTTGTGGGTTTTTTTGTTTGAACATGCAGCTGTGCAAATCCCTGTTCTACTCAGTGCCCCCACCACATCAATATGGGGGCCTCAGGGCCAACCTCACCCTCATCTGGGGCACAACTTAAGGCCAGTTCCTTTCATCTTGGGGAGGAGAGACCAACCCCCACCTGACTGCAGCCTCCTGAAGTTCAGGGGGTTGTGGAGAGGCAGAGGGTCTCCCTCGAGCCTCCTTTGCTCCAGTTAACTGCCTCAGTTGCTCTTCAGAAGTTCTCCAGACCCTTCTTGTTCTTTAACATCTCTGGCCCCACTCCAGCCCCTCAACATCCTTCTGGGACAAACCTGTTTCTAGGATTCAAGGTGGGGCCTCCCCAGTTGTCCCAGTCCATGGGGATGATTCCTGCTCTGGTCCCACTGCTGACACCAGACAGGATGTCTTTGTCCTTGGAATCCTGCATACCCACTGTGTCATCCGAGAGGTAAACCCACCCCCCAAACCTCACTCCTGCCTGGTTTCTGAGATCATCCCCATGTTCCTCCTCTTATCCCACAAAGAGTTAAAGAGGAGAACCCAGCTCTTGGCTCCATGCTCAGGCCAGATGGGCCTTCCTCACCTCCAGAGCCAAAGCTTCAGCAGAGACGGCTCTGGTGGGGTTGGAGGAGGAGGCTGCTCCCTGCCAGGGCTCCCTACTCTATAAATAACTTTGGGAAAACGTTTTGTTTTGTAGGAAAAACCCACCCTGAGCCACTTTCTCCTGTGTTCACTCCGACGGCTCCTTCCTGGCTTCACGTGGAAAGTCTACGATGGGTCAGTGCCAGGAGCACCCTGGTCCCTGGGTTGAACAACCTCAACCTGGAGAAGACAAAAAGAAACCCACTGAGGTTTGCTTTCAACTGGTTTGGGATCTCGCTGCAACTCCAAGCGGCTACCCAGGGCTGGTCCATGCTGGGGAGGGCTGGGTGAATTCCCAGTTTGGTTTTAGCAACACCTCCACCTGCCTCCAGGGCTTCTTCTACTGGTGCTTCAGGTTTTCCAGTGCCGCAGCCCTGGGGGTGTCACACGCTGCCTCCAACCCTCTCGTAAGAGGACGTTAATCTTCCCGGTTTGTCTGGGCTCACGGTGCTCCCTCCTTTCTGGGGGGTGGTGGGGGAAATCCAGGCTCCCGCTCACAGCAGATGTGGAGGGTTTTGTGTCGGGTTTTTTTTTGCTTTTCCCATTTTCAGCTCGTTCCGTTGCCGAGGAACCGCGTCCTATTTCCATCGCCGAGCCAGGGGATAATCTCAGCCTGTGCTATTTTCATCCGCATCCACAAGCCCCTTCTTTGCTCAGGCGCAGAGAAAAGAGCTGCCAGATCTTTCCCCAACCCCACCCCCAATAATTTTAAACCATGAAATTAAGGAAAAATATCCAATTTAAAAGAAAATCTCTTACTTATGGAAAAATCCTTCATTTCAAATCCATCCTGAACCTACATTCAGCTGCTTTTCATCCCAGAGACGACATGTTGTTCCAGCAGCAGCCACGTCCTCCAGTTTCTCAAAGGGACAAAAGTTTTTAAGCATTACAGAAGCTCCTTCCAGACACCATTTCTGCTCTGGGAAGGGGAAAACATCCCAATCCTCCCAATCCTGCTCCTTGTGAGGGAGGAAAAATCCCACAGGGGGGTGATTTGTGCAGCTTGAAACAGCAACCAGGGCAGCAAAATGATTTCCTGGGTTTCCTTTATCTCTGTTTGCTCCGGAGGCCCCATATGGAGGCTCTCTTCCAGCACCTCCACGCTGGCAATTTGTTCCGAGTTGAGGCTGAAAGGAGCCAAGGCAGAGACATAGTTTGGGAGCTCAGGTCTGCACTGGTCTCAATGCTCCTTGTGTTGGTCAGCCCCACTATCCCGGCCCCGAAAACCCGATGGAACGTGCCCTGTTGCCACTAAACACCAGCAAACACCGGACAGGCTGCTGGCCAGAGGGATTTAGGCTGCTGACAGAGCTGCTGTGGATCAAATTAACACTGATGTCCAGGCCAGGCATGATGACAGCTCCAGGGAGGGATGCTGAGCCAAGCTGCTGTTGCAGTCCCCACAGCACCCACTGGTGATGGATGAGCTAGAGGTCTGGCAACCCTCAGCCTCTTCCTTTTGCTGTTCTTCTGAGTGGGGGAAAAACTTGTAGGTTTCTTCACAGGGAATGGAAAAACAGACATTCTGCAGGGAGAAACATGGATCTGGAGCAGTCCCACTCTCTGAAGTGACGCTGTCACCATGTCAGATGCCAAGAGAAGTTTTTCCCTGCCCAGCTACAACGCTCTTGGAGCAACATCTGACTTGTTGTAGCATGTCAGGCTGAAACCTGAAGAGCCGGCATGTAACCAAATATCCCAAGGGCACAAGCTGGGGGCCTGTCGGTGCCCCATTGACGCGGCTGGTGGAGGCAAACTGGGCCAGGCTGGGGAGGGCAACATCCTCCCAACTCGATACCACCTGAATGCTGCATCCCAAGCCCACGTAGCACAGGCAGGACTGATGGGTTTTAGATAAATCTGAGAAACCTGCTTGTGGGTTCCTCAACCAGCAAAGACAATGCATTGTGCCATCTGTCTGCAGGTCTAGGGGCCATAGAATCACAGAAAGGAGCTCACAGGTCACCTACTTATGAACCCCTTCCATGGGCAGGGTCACCTCTCACTGGACCAGCTTGCCCAGAGACCCATCCCTCTGGTGTGGGACCATCGTGGCCACCCCTGTGACCTCTGCTGGAGCGAGGATGTTGCTGGGGGAGGGGATTCGAACAGCCTTAAGAAGGAAAAACTCACCTATGCCTGCCCCATAGCGCAGCTGGATCCATCCTTTCCCCACAGCATGGTGCAGTTGGGCTGGGGGCTGCTCCCCCCACCTCGGCCCACAGGCAAAGGAGGCTGATGGGGACCAGGTGGAGAGTGATCAGGAGCCCCAGTGGGGATTTAGGAGGCAGGGGATGGGTTCAGGAGGCTAGGAAGGTGATCAGGAATTGCTTCCTGGCCCAACCCGGCCCAGAGACCCCAGGACCAAACCTTCCATGACCCGGTACCGTCCCTAGACCTGGGTTGGGCCCGTCTACCCGGCACGGCCTCATTCCATTCGGGACCTACGGGGGCTTATCAGATCCTGGGGCCCAGCTCTGTCGCTGACAGGATTGAAGTGGGGCCGAGGCCTGACGCCCACCAGAGGCCTCGCCGGTAGCGGTACCGGTAACAATACCAGTATCATTAAGCCTGGTCAGCGCCTACAAATCGAAGCCTGTTCTGAGGACATCCCAAACCCGCCTCCCCGGGCCTCCTCATACCTGCGGGCCCAGCCGGGCCCCTCCGCTGCCGCCGCTGTCCCCGGACCCCGCCGCGGCGGGGGGGACACGCCCCCCACCCTCCATTAAAGGCAGTCGCCAACCTGTTGGTCAATCCTGCCGCGAGTCCCCGCCCACCAGCAACTTGATTGGTCGGAAGGGGACAGAGCGCGCGGTAATTGGTCTGCTACGCGGTCACTCCGCGGCGCCTAAGCCCCGCCCGCCTGCTGCGTTGTGATTGGAAAGACTAGTCCACCTCCTCCTCCCCCTACTCCTCGGCTGTGGATTGGTTAAAGCTTGACGCGTCCCCCACGTGGGGTCCTGGTTGGGCGGGGTACGGGCAGAGTGGGCGTGGCCAGCCGCAATGTAAATAACACTCTCGCCCGCCTCTTTCTCCTGGGTCCTGATTGACACGCTCTGCTCCCAATGGGAAGATGCGCTACAATTCCGGGGCGCTATTACAAAGGCACTGATTGGTTCGTTGGTGTAAACACACCGCGGAGGGCGGGGGATTCCCCTGAGCCGGGTTGGTGGTGGTGGCGGGGCGTGCTGTGTCACGTGGCGGGCGCGTGGCTCGGTGGGGGGCAGCGGGGGGAGGTGGACGGGTAGCCCCGTACCCTGAATTTTTTTTTTGAGGGGGAACACGCACCCCCCATTGCCCTCCGTCCCCCTCAGGGTAGGGTTGAGGAGGTCACCCATCCCCGCACCCCCAGAATGTGGGGGAGCAGCGGGGCGGGGGAAGTAGCGACGGGGTGGGCAGCGCCATTCACCTCTAAATTTGGGGGACCTNGGGTGGTACCGAGGGCTCTGCGCCCCCAAAGCGGAGCCCTCAACCCCAGGGCCCCCTAACGCTCGACCCTCTCCGACGGTGAGTGCTGCGGCCATGGTATGGGGGTATGCTGTCTCACCTCCCCATCCAGCTGAGGTGGGTTTAGGGTTGGGGGGAGTTAACCCCTTATTTGAGGTCTGTGGGGGGCTGACCCATAGCCGTGTGTCCTCGTGTCCTATGACAGAAAAGATTTAGCTAAATAGGGGGTGGTGACACTCTTGAGGGGGGTCCCCTTGCCCCCTCCCAGGTATGGGGGAGGTGGAGGGTCTATTCTGTGTGGGATACGGGGATTTGGGGTCGGCCATGGGATACTGTGTGGTCCCGGGAGGCCCACCTACTTCAGCTTTGCTACCCCACCATGTGCAACCTCCAGACACCCCCCTTGCCCCATTTTCATGTAAGGTGGCCCCAGTGGCCCTGGTCGCATCACCCACCCCATGGGATAAAACCCCACTAAAAGCCCATTGGCCAAGCTGGGGGGGTGGGTTATGAGGTGTTTGCGTGTGGAGGACACGTGGATCCTGCAGACACAAACCCAGCATGTCCATGATGTCACCAGCCCTATGGCCACCACCATCCCAAACATCAGGGGTTCTGCTCCTTAGGGGACAGAGTGTGGGGGGGGACACCCTGCCATGATGAGGTTCCCCCAGTGGGGTTGAGGGCTGTAAGATGAGCGGGTGGCTCTGCTGAGGTGACAATCCCCTCCCTGTCCTTGCAGCACCCAGTGGCTCCTTGTATGGGATGAGGACAAAAATAGCCCCATGGTCGGAGGGTTTGGTCCAGGGGGGTGCTGGACACCCCCATCCCAACACATCAGGTCCTGCCCCATATGGGGTTTGGAATGAGGGAGGTGGAGGTGCTGGGGGTGTGGGTCACAGGTCACTTTGGGGTACCCAGGGTCCTGTCCTCAGATCTATCCCTGGGTCCTGGTGGGGGATTAATGGGGCCAGGTGGCCCCGCAAGGTCACTTGAACATCCCAGTCTGGCCAGGAATGTCACCAATGGGGTCACACACTGTCCTGGGACTGGGAATGTGCTGCACGAGGCCTGGCCACTGGGATGGCTCAGCAGGGTCACGAGGCTGCATGTCCCCTCTGTTTGACCAGTGCTGTTCTCTGTCCCACCAGTCCCACACACAGCTCACAGTCTTCCCAGTATCCCAGCTCCTAATCATCCCAGTGTCTCAGCTCCCAATCTTTTTAGCTCCCAGTCCTCCCAGTATCCTAGCTCTTAATCAGCCCAGTGTTTGAGCTCCCAGCCCTCTAAGTGTTCCAGTTCTCAGTTCCCCATCACTCAGTCATTCCAGTCTCCTAGTTCCTAATCCTCCCAATACCTGAGCTCCCAGTCTTCTCAATGTCACAGTTGTCAGTTCTCGATCACACAGTATCACAGTATCACCAAGGTTGGAAGAGGCCTCATAGATCATCAAGTCCAACCTGTTACCACAGAGCTCAAGGCTAGACCATGGCACCAAGTGCCATGTCCAGTCGTGCCTTGAACAGTTCCAGGGACGGTGACTCCACCACCTCCCTGGGCAGGCCTATCAACCAGTCCTCCCACTGCCTGAATTCCTGGAATTCTCAGGGCCCCAGCTCCCAGTCCCTAATCTTCCTAGTACCTGAGTTGCCAGTCCTCTCAGTGTCCCAGTTCTCTGTTCCAGTGCCCCATCTTCCAGTCCTCAGTGTCCCAGTCATCCCAGTGTCTGAGCTCCCAATCCTTTCACCTCTCAGTCCTCCCAGTGCCCCAGCCTCTAATCCTCCCAGTATCCAGGCTCCCAGTTCTATCTCCCAGCGTCTATATTGGGACTGTCCTAATCCTCCAAGTGCCCCAGCTCTGTTACCTACCTCTCAGTCCTCCTACTGCCCCAGATTCCAGTCCTCAGTTTTTCATCTCCCAGTCCTCCCAGTGCCCCAGCTCTCAGTTCCTCAGCTCCTCATCCTCCCAGTATCTAGGCTTCCAGTCCCTCAGAGCTTCTCCATGTTGTGCCATCATCCCTAAACCACCCCCTGGGCCCAGCCTTGCTGATTATAATTAATGGGGCTGCAGAGGGCCTGGGGGTCATGGGCCTAGTCCCTCCCCTCTCATACCAGGGAGCAGCCGTGACTGGGATGGGGGCTTCCTGACCCCGCATCAGCAGTGGGGCTGCAGTGGCTGCTCTGTTCCCTGATCCCTGGGCAGGACATGGTGAAGCCAGATGTTTCCTGGATCCTGCTGGAGCACTGTGGGAGATGGGGCTGAATAAGGGGGGTTTATGGGGTGTTTTGTGGGATCTCCTCCTGTGTGCCCATTTAAGGTCAAGTCTTGAGTTAGGCAGAGAGGATTTGAGGTTCAGGGTCATCAATCCCTAAAGGAACCAGCTTGGGGAGAATCCACAGTGCAGGATCCCACAGCTCAGAGGCACCATCTGCCGGGAAAGCTCCCAGCTCCAGCGTGGTGGATGGAAACAATCCCCCAGTAAATCCCAGTTGGGTAAAGCAGTAGGAACTGGGGCACACAGAGGTGGAAGAAACATGAGTGAAAGTCACTGGCATCCTCTCGGAGAGTGATGAGGCTGTTCCACCACCATCATGGGCCTCTGAAAGCTGCTTTTATAACATCTGAAGAGGCTTTTGAGACCTTTGAAGGTGTTTTAAAGCTCCTAGGACAAGTGGTTTGTGTTTTTGCTGTGTCAAGAGAAATTTGGGGTGTTACAACCCTTTCAGGTTTTTTCTGCTCGTGCGGTCAGCAGGAGAAAGGTGTCTCGTGTGTCAGTGGGGCAGGGGTCAGGCAGGGTCTGCAAGCTCCTCTCAAGGTTGTGATCCCATATCTGCTCTTCCCAATGCACTATGTGGGCATCAGCCATGGTGAGATGGAGATCCAGAGCTCTTCAACGGGGGCTTCTACAGCTCCAAGGGACAGGACACTAGCTGCTCTCACGCGGAGTGGGGCTGGATGCCAGGGCCTGATGCGTCAGGCAAAATCATGTGGAGCGATCAGCTGCTAATTGTAGCTTAAAGGGTTGGAGTGGGACCAGAGCGGATAGAGAAGCCAGATGTTGGGCAGTACGGGGATAGCGGAGCATCTGGGAGCCAAGGAACCTTGTCAGGGAGCCAAAAACATGGCCAAGGGAAGTCTGAGGCTGAAGAGATGCTGGCATTTTCCTGAGAACAGGGGTGGAGCCCCAGGGTAGGTTAAGGCTGGCCCTGAGGACTAATCTCTGTCCTACAACGGATGAGCAGGACTGAGTCAGGCTGCCTAGGGAAGTGGAGGAGTCGCCACCCCTGGACGAGTTGCAAAGCCATGGAGATGTAGAGCTGAGAAAGGACTCAGGTTGCAGCCCAATGCACCAAGCTGAGCTTTCTGGTATCTCCTGGAGAAACTCCAGCAGCAGGTTTTGCACCTCAGGCCTATTAATGTCTCTATTTTGACCTTGAGCAGCATCTGAAGAAAGCTTTTCAGAGGAGCAAGGAATGGATCTGATCAGCTGAAGCTCTTGTGAAACCTTAAGACTTTAATCCCCAAAGTTGCTCAAATCCTCAACTGCTCACTTCCCTTCACTGTGCTGTGGTGGGAGTCAGGAATACCAGTGCAGATGCTGGAGCAGATGGCTTCAAGATGGTTCCAAAACCCAAGAATAACTGAAAATCTGAAGTTTTACAGTTTTGAGTTTCCAGGACTGTGATGTGCTGGAGAAGAACCAAAACAGGTTCAGAGACAACCACCACCCACCTAATCCAATGTGAAGTCCCCAAAATCCAGAACCAGTGACTCCTTTTTGGTGGACTGTCTGCAAAACATCTGCAGGATCACAGAACATTAGGCATTGGAAGGGACCTCAAAAGATCATCTAGTCCAGTCCCCCCACCACATCAGCATCCCCTAGATCAAGTCGCACAGGAACGTGTCCAGGCAGGTTTTAAATGGCTTCAGAGAAGGAGACTCCACAACCCCCCTGGGCAGCCCCTTCCAGTGTTCTGTCACCCTCACTGGGAAGAAATTCCTTCTCGTATTGATGTGGAACCTCCTCTGTTCCAGCTCACACCTATTGCCCTTTGTCCTATCATTGGATGCCACTGAGCAGAGCCTGGCTCCCTCCTCCTGACACCCACCCTTCACATATTTCTAAACATTAATGTGGTCACCCCTTATTCTTGTTTCCAAGCTAAATAGACCCAGGTTCCTCTGCCTTTCCTCTTAAGGGAGGTGCTCCACTCCATCATCTTTGTGCCTCTGTGCTGGACTCTTTCAAGCAGTTCTGTCCTTCTGGAAACAAGGGGCCCACAACTGGTCACAATATTCCAGATGTGGTCTCACCAGGGCAGAGTAGAGGGGAAGGAGAACCTTTCTCCATCTATTAGCCACCCCAGTTCTGATCCAACCTAGGATGCCATTTGCCTTCTTGGCCACAAGGGCCCATTGGATGTTCAAACATGAGAAAGACAAACTCTCAGACTTCTCTGTGGTTCAGTTTGACATCTCTTCCAGTATTTTCAGGAAACAATGTGACAGCTCCTAAAGAGATCTTCCATTTCCTCAAAGGAAAACCTGTAAAGGTGCTTCATGGATGAGAGCACTGGGAATACTGGAGCAACAAGAGCTGCATGTACCCAAATCCAAGGCCAGCAAAGGCAACAGCTTCTTAGACTCTTCAGATCTTCATCTGGGGACATTGACTCATTGTAAGGAAACTTGTTGAAGGCACCAGGTATTACCCCATGGACAACCCTGTGAGTCACTGGCAGCTCAAGATCTTTGACTGGGAACACTGAGGCTCTCCAGGATACCTGGAAGAGGAGTTTGGGGTATGATGCTGAAGGTACGATGGGGAAGTAGATGTCAGAGCCAATTCAGGGCAATTCCAGCAGCTCACAGTGCTGCTGAGGGACGCTTTAGCCAGGAAGAGGGATCCTCAGAGGAAGGGCAGCTGCCATCAGTTTGGAAAACCTCTAGGGTGAAGCAGGGCCTGGCAGCCACAGAACCAGCTCTCAGGAGAAAAATGAGAAAACAATGAGAAACAGGACAAAATATAGGAAAATGACAGAATTGTTTGGGTTCGAAGAGACTTAAGCTCCACAAGTCCAAGCACTGCCGGGTCCCCACTGTCCCCTATCCCTCAACCCACATTTCCATGGCTTTGCAACCCCTCCAGGGACTGGGCCTACCCACTGCCCTGGGCAGCCTGGGGAGCCCTTGTGGGGCAGAAATTGGTCCTCTGGGCCAACATCAGCCTCCCCTAGGGCTGATTCTTCTGGTCCTGGGGAGGGAGAAGGGACCAATTCCACCCCCTGGCTCCAATCTCCTGAAGTTCAGGGAGTTGCAGAGAGCCGGAAGATCTCCCCAAGCCTCTCTGCTCCAGTTAACCTCCTTCCAATTGCTCTTCAGAAGTTCTCCAGACCCTTCTCCGTGTGCTTCAAAGCCACTACCCCTTTTTCACCTCGCTGCAGCCCTCCGCCGTTCGTGTGACAGTAAAAAGTTCTGATCCAGCAGGGCGGACGGAAACAGCCGCAGCTACTACAGGCCACACACCTGACCACCCCCAAACCCTTGTAACTGTCCACGTACCCCTCAGTGCGCCCTGGCGGCACTTAGATAGCGAAGAACACCCCCCGGCATACATCGCGGAGACACAGTAGTGCCTTGCGCATGCGCAGCTCCCTCAAGGAAGCATCCTGAAGCCACTGCGCATGCGCTTTTCCCTTCCCCAGCCCTCGATCCGCCCCTTCTCCCCTCCTCAGCTGGAGCCGCGCAGTATACAGCCTGCACTGGCACGGCCCGGCACAGTCCGGATCGGCCCGACGCGGCGCAGCACGACGAGGAGCGGTGGTTGGGCGGCAGCGCGGCTCGGCGGGGTCCCCGCCGGAGGTAGGACCCAGTACTCAGCGCCCTCCTTTTTCCCTCCGCGCCGTCGTTGTGTAGCGCTGAGGGGAGTCACAAAATGGCGGCGGCTTGAGACAGGCCCTCCCGGGCAGCCGCCGAAGGGTTTGGGATCGTTGTTGGGGGACTTGGAACGCAGCCGTCAGTTGGTAGTGGAGAGTTTTGGCTGAGATTGACCCTTGTGGAGCTGACCCCGGCCTCTTCGTGTGTTTGTTTGTTGTTGACGGTGCTTAGATCGACGATACTGGGTCCTCAGCATTCCCCAGGCCCTAACAGGCCTTGTTACGGCGTGTATCTATGAATTTATAGAGCGGGTTTGGTTGGAGGACACCTCAGATGTTTACTTCCAACCCCCCATGGCAGGGACACCTCTCACCAGTCCAGATTGTTGAGAGCCCTATTTAGCCTGGCCTTAAACGTTTCCAGGGATGGAGTGGTTGTAACCTCCCTGGGCAACTCAGTGCCTCAGCACCTTCACAGAGAGGAATTTCTTCCTAAGGCCTCATCAAAATTTCCCTTCTTTTAGTTTGAACCCATCCCTATTGTCTTGTCACTAGAGTCCCTCAGATAAAGTCCCTCTCCAATTTTCCTGGAGCCTCTTCAGGTACTAGAAGATGCTCTGACGTTCCCCATGAGCTTTCTCCAGATAGACAGACTCAGATTTCCTCAGCCTGTTTCCCAGCCTGTTTCCATAGCAGAGGTACTCCAGCTCTCTGATGATCCTTGTGACCTCTGGAATCCTCCAACAGCTTCATGCCTTTTCTGTGTTAGGGACTTCAGAACTGGCTAATTGAGGTGTCTCACAAGAGCAGAGGAGGAGAAACCCCTCGCTTGACCTCCTGGTGACACTTGGATCCAGCACAGGACATTAGTTCTAGGCTATGAGGGCACATTGTTGGCTCATGTTGAGATTGTTATCTGCCAACACCCTAAGGGTTCTCCTCAGGACTGCACTCGGTTGTATACACTGAACAGGTTGGATTGTGCAAGGTCTGTTTGCTTGATCTTGGCTTTTATGCGTTTGTTAAGTTAAGAAAACGCAGGATGAAATTACAGAGCTTGATTCAAATCCAGCCCATTGCTGAATCTGTTTGGTTGGAAGAGGACCTTTAGCATCATAAATTCCATTTGTTAATCGCATTGGAACAGTGTGGATGTTTAGGAAGGGCAGTTTTGGCTTTAAAACCAGCTGTGGAATGAAGCAGAAGCTGTCTTTTGGGAGATTGGCCCATTTTTTTCCCTACTTAGCCACATCCCGTTAAAGTAGTTTTGCTCATTTATAGTTATTTTAACACAGCAGTGTTACACAAGTTGTTATTGTTTATCAACAGTTTATGTTTCTTTTCCTGTAGGTTGTCTGTAGTATTTTCAAACCAGAGTTTCTAGCCTTGAACTGTCATTGAAGTATTTCTTCAGCTGTGGGTCATACTCTTCCCTCTGATGTGTGGATCATTCCCGAGATGTTTAGAATGTTAAGTTGGATGTTTGGGATCTGAGACTGGAGGTGTGGGGTCTCAGGATGTTTGGGTCTGAGATTAGTGGCTTGGGGTCTCAAATGGGACATTGGAGTCCAAGATTGGATATTGCAGGTGTTGGATGGGACATTATGGGTCTTGGATGTGACTTATAGGGTGTTTAATTTGAACTGTGTGATGAAGCTGTTTGACAAGATTGATGTAAATATGAGGTAATAATTTTCCCTCTTGATCAAAAGCTCTTCAAGGACAAGAAGGATCTTTAATTGCCATTTTAAGTTCTGATGCAAAGAAAAGAAATTATCTGGCACTAGAACTACTGGGACATGCTGAGCTCCAGAGAGTGGAGAACATGGAGTATATCCAGCTCCTCTTCTCCAGCCTCTCTGACAGATCTGAGGGATGTTTGTCCAAGGGTGGGGTTCCCAGTTTTTGCAGAACTTGCTGCTCCCAAATTTCTTGCATTGAATTTTGGGGCTGAGTTTGCTCCTGTTAGTCCTTCTCAGACAAGAAGCTCTGCTAGGAAGAACTGCAAGCCCTCTTTTCCCTAATTTGAAGGTAAATAAAAGTTTTTCTTATTTCTTTACCATCCAGTTAAATATCCAGGGTGGAGTTTTGCACTTTTAAGGAAGTTTTGGGCAGTATTATTAGTGTTTACTGTTTGGGGCACCTAAAGTGTGTTGCACTTGTGAGTTCTTCAGGGTTGTTGTGTGTTTATAGATAAACTTACGGAACGGTTTGATACAGAGGGTGAAAATTCTGCTGGGGGTAGTCCATGAAGGCACTAAAGTACCATTTTTTGTCTTGCTTTTTGCTGAGAAAAATTGTGATTCATTTTTTATTGGTGTGAAAAACTGGGGTGGAGGTAGAGGAAGGTTTTCGTTTTTAGGGTGACTGCTGCTTGGAACCTTGGACTCCTTTTCCTTCACACATGAGATTGTTTTTTACTTTATCTTAACCCTTGAGTTATCTCTCTTTTGTGCCTCTTTTCCCTTCTACACCACATCCTGGGGAGTGGGGGCTGAGGAGGCAGCTCTGGGGGTATGGTTGTTGACCAGATTCAGCTGGTGTGTGTTGGACTCCATTTATTGCTGTGTAGCTGCTCCTTGGCACCTTCAAGCCTCTGCCAGCACCTCTCAGTCTGATGTTCCTCTTGGAGGAACTAGAAGCATCCTGGGTCTGAGGATAAATCAAATGGACGCTATGGCTGCACCAGTGTTGGGCTTCTGGATGAAGTATCTCCTCAAGGATTATTGTGTTGGCATGTGGACCACTTGGAAGTACTGGAGGTGACAACAAGGATGTCTCCAGAGATGCAGATGATGTCCAGAGATTCCCACCAAACACACTCAGCAGCACCCTAGTGATGGTGGGTTGGCCCAGAAGGACAGAGGGTGCTTCTCCTCCTGAGCTTGGTGAAGTACCGTCTGCTCTCCCTGGGGAAGAGAGGAAATTCGACAGCCGTGGATTTGATGGACAGTCACATTGTATCAGTGAGAGCACAGGGCTCTGATGGACTTTGGTACCCCTGAACACTCACCCCTCACTGACCATGTCATCATTAGACTTTGTTTTAACCCATGGGATTTGGTTTTGCCCTTCCCAGTCTAATTAGGGTGAGGAGTGGGTGAGCTCGGCCACCGCTGAGGTCAGCCTGCCATGTAAGTTTGTGTCATGTTCTGTTTGTATTTAGGAAACTACAGAATCACGTAATTGTTTGAGTTGGAAAGACCATTTGAGTTCTTCAAATCCAGCCAAACCCATCCAGGGCCCCACTAGCTGCTGACCCTCACCCCACATCTCCATGGCTTTGCAGCCCCTCCAGGGACGGGGACTACCCACTGACCTGGGCAACATGGGCTATGCCTGGACAGCTCTTGTGGGGCAGAAATTGATCCTCAGGGCCAACCTGAATGTCCTCTGAGCACCTTGAGAGACTCCACTGGTGCTCCAGCCCCTTCCCCCCTCCATTGCCTCTCTCTGGGCACACTCCAGCACTTCATTTCCTTTTAGCAGTGAGTGGCCCAGAACTGACTTGAGGGTTTGAAGTGGGCCCTGCTCAGTTGTCCCAGTTCAGGGGGATAATCCCTGCCCTGGTCCTGTTGACCACACTGTTTCTGACACCAACAGTACTGAGATCAACATTCTGATGCAGCTGAAGCAGGGCAAGAAGATGTCACCTAACTTTTTTGTTGACACTTAACCAGAACCAACAGTTGGGGGGCTCATGGACAGCCCCTAAACTCAGCTGTTTTTGAAGAACAGGAGGAGCTGCATTTTCCTTTCAGCTTGGGCCTCTTTCCTGCTGTTTCTGCTCTTGACAGATCCTAATGATGAGGAAATTCATGTCCTGGGTGCTCTCAGCTGTCTATGTGGAGTTTTGAGTGTGAGTTAAGTCCTCGTGTTTTGCTGGGTTTTGGAGTCACGAAGGGCTGGACAGTGCAAATCCAGGTCTTTTAGGTTCTCTGCTTTAAGGTTCTACTTGTATTTGACTTTTTCAATCTTCAAAACAGTAATTAAAGTTAATAATGAAAAAGAATAACCAAACATAAGGAAAATCTAGGTTTAAAATCCAGGTCTGTGTTTGTCCTGGTTCTAGAGTTAGTGACTAAATCCCCTGCAGGGCAGATTAATAGGAGAATGTTAGATCAAGTGACTGGAATAAAATGTTATAACTTTCATGGGGAAAAACAAGAGGGATAATGAGAGGAATACGAAATAATGTACATAAAAGCAATACAACCAGACCTGAAGTCTGGAGGGCTGCCGGGCCAGCAGTGGTGGTGAAGTGCTGGGAGTGGATGGGGTGGGAACTAGTGTGGCAGGGGCAAAGGGGCGTGGCCCCAGAGTGACTGGTGCCAAGGGGAAGTTGCAGAGGTAAAACTGAAGCCAAACCAGAGTCAGGGCGCTCAGGCAGCTGAAGATGCGAGGGCAAAATGCAGAGCTGAAAAGGCAATGCCCAAACTGTCAGGATTGTATCTGACCTTCCCCTCTCCACTCCTTCCCAGAAACCCCTTTGTGCTCCTGCCTCGCGCACAGCGACTGTTCCCTTAAAACCTTCCCGCCAGCAACCTCCCCAATCAACTATCGTCGTCGCTGCTAAATCACTCCAGAGGGAAAATGGGATAGGAAATACAATAACCTAATGTGGTGTTGCAGTTTCTGTTGCTGTGGTGCATTTTTCTTTACTTGTTTGAGCTTCTATGTGACGGGACACTGATTTGAAGTTGTTTAAAGTGGAGATTGTTGCCTTTTTATCAAGTGGGAGATGAAAATTTGCTCAGCAGAGAGTTAAAATGTTACACCCCACAGAAATACTTCTTGGGTATTGTAGTTTACCAAGGTGGAGATCCTCTTCCTAAAAACTTCCAAGCTGGAACTGGTGTGAATTTCACTCTCAGTTTGTACCTCATCAGTGTTGGAACAGTGATTTCATATGTTGGTTTATTGCTTGTAATTTGTAAATAAACCCAAACCCTGTTGTTCTAAACCGGAGTTTTACAAAAACGCTGGTGAAGTTGTCACACCAGTTTATCATCTGTGACCTTGAACTGGTTGGGCAAAGCTCGGTCATCCAAATTATCTGTCCCCTGTCTCACATCAAGATTTTATGCAGCGGAATGTTTTGCTCAACCCTTTAAATACAAAAAATTACAATTAAAAAAACCTCCCAAAATTGCAGAACCCTCCAGGTTTTTTTTTCTCTCTCCTCACCGCTGCTTAAAATCAGGTGAAAAGATTAAAAAGAATTAAAAAAAAAATCTAATCCTTGTCTTTTAACTTTCAGCTTTGTGTTATTCTTGGAAAGTTTCGCCCCGCTCGTGAATTCTTTGCACCTTGGCGTGCTGGGCCCTCCTCATCCTCCTCCTCCTCCTTTACAGCTCACGCAAATTAAGACCTGCTTGGCTCTGCAGCACTTGGCCTTGGTTGCTGCCACAAGTTCCTCATCTCCTTATGCTCCGTTAAACCAGCCTTTTCCCAAAACCACCATGTTTAGCCCCAGAGGAACTTTACCTCCGAGGCCCAGAGGACCAAACCCGGCCGGTGCGACCCCTCCGGGAGCCTTTCGGGGAGGAGGTGTGGGAGGCCTTCAGAGAAACCTGGCGCCGACGCCTCAAGGGACGCCGTCACCCAGGTTCTCGGGGCAGGAAACGCTGCAGTGGACGGGATCACAGAGGATAAATGTGCGGGTAACCCTGCACCGCCCTGATCCCAGGAAGGTCAAAGAGAAAAGCAACCTCCATCAGGAGCAGAAGGGAGAACCTCGTGCTGCTCCTCACTGGGAGAGCAACCCCTGCTCCACTGGGACAGTTGGGCAAAAGCTGCCAGGCTCAGAGCAGACATCAAACACGCAGAACCGTTACATGCCTGAAAGTGCTTCTAGTATTTTAGCGAGTTTTGGGTTGTCCAATGAAGACCTGGAGGAGCTCAGCCGCTATCCTGATGATCAGCTAACTCCGGAGAACATGCCAGTGATCCTGCGGGAGATTCGCATGCGCAAGCTGGGGCACTCCTTACCTGCCCTACCTGCTCCCAGCCGTGGGGAAGAGCCACTGGGCGGTGCCCAAGTCAAGGGCAAAGTGATCGATTATGGCCATGCCAGCAAGTACGGTTACACCGAAGACCCTCTGGAAGTTCGTGCCTACAATCCCAATGGGATGAGCGAAGAGCCGGCTGAATCGCGGGCTTACAAAGCCGAAACACCTGGCGCTGACAGTAGGGAAGACTTTTCCCGAGAGCAGAGCCTGGTGCTGAGTTTCCCACCCTCTGCCGTGCCCTGCAACCCTGGCTTCGAAGACCTTATCAAACCAACGATGTTCCAGAGTGACTCCTCCAACCCTCGTCCCTTTTTCCTGGCCTCTGACACTGCAGCCAAGGTTCCTGCCCTGTGTGCAGCACCTACGGGGCTCCCGGCTGTCAAACCTGTCTCACAGCCAGCCCTGCCACCTGTGATGCCACCCATGATGCCACCCCCCTTGATGCCACCTGTCATGCTGCCCCTGGTGCAGCTCTCCATGCCCCAGCACCTGCTGCTCCCCATGCCCCAACCACCCTTCCCCACTGACCTGGCGGCCACGAACCAGCATGAAAGACCTCAGCATGAGGCCACCACGAGCCAAGCCAGCGGCCAGAGCTCCTCGGGGCACCAACCTTTCCTCACACAGGCCGAGGAACCTTTTCGATCACCTTTTGGGGTCGTCAAAGCCTCGTGGCTTCCTGTCTTTCCACAGTCGGATGCCCAGAAGGCCAAACGGTTGCCCACCCCATCCATGATGAACGACTACTATGCCACCTCGCCCAGAATATTCCCCCATATGTGTTCCCTGTGTAACATTGAATGCACTCATATGAAGGTGAGTGGCCCTCCAAGATTATCCCATAAACTCTGCGCTCGGCATCTAACGGGGTTTTCCTACGTGTTAATTAATTTGTGGGGCCAGGCTTGAGTTGAATCGACTGTAACCACTTCTGTCCCACCCTCAAATTGCATTTCAGAGTTGCCATCTGTTCCTTTTTTTTAATGGAAAAATCATTTATGTCTCCACCAAATGATGAAATGCAACCCCTTGACTCTGAAATGGGGAGAAAAACCTCAACATGGTGGCTGATGAGCTCTTGGTGTTTTCACTCACCTCCCCATTGGTGGAACAAGCAGTTCTGAGCTGGGGAATGAGGGACACAGACTGCTTCTTTCATCTGGCTGAGCCTTCAGTGGGGGAGCAAAGAACACTTTCAGCTCGGGAAGGAGGGAGGAAAAAAGGGGAAGAGAAAAGTTCTGAAAACTGTTTAAGTCCAAAAGACAAGGCGAGTATTTGGACAATTCTATTTTTGGGGGGAGGAAAAAGTATTAACAATGTTTTAAATTATAAACTGTCTTCGTCAACCCTCCAGAAATCGATTTTTCATTACAATTTGGCCAGATCTTGCCGGGAAATTTTACAATGTTGACAAAATTGAGCTGAGTTGGACTTTCTCTGCCCATTCAAAAAGCTGAAGGACTAGTTAGATGTTGACAGGGACCAGTTAAGATGATGACGGCAAGCTCAGGGGCTTCAGATGAAAAATAAACCTTCCAGAACATTTCTGCTGGAAGCTCTGAGGGTTGACCAGGTTTGGGATTGTGCCAACAGATGGATAAATCTTTGGAAAATTTGGTTTACTGTGACCAGTTTGGTGGAATGGGAATTCTTGAGCTTCTTGATGATTGAGCTGGGAGGTTTTCTTAAAAATTGGGTAAGTATCAGCCCCGTGTGTCTTCTCCACACATCCTACCCCACTGCAGCCACGTGGCGTTTTACTCCTCCCTCTCCCAGCTGCTTCTGCCTCTGCTGTCCGGTATTAACTGGATTTTGTGTTGTGTTTAACGTTTTGATGTATTTTTTCTGCTGCCTTAGGGCAGCTCTGACTGTTCCGAGAACCCCTGGGGCAGGTGGTACTTAGGGCAACCAGAACTAGGGTTTCCTTTACCGCAAAAAACCCAATAAAAGTTTGTTCCAGAAATGTCAACTCTCTTGTATTTGTGAATTTTAAAGAATGAACTATTTCCCTGAATTTCACTGGAATTTCACTGATTAAGTTGTCATTTGCACCTCAGGTGATGTAGACAGAGTTGAGTTTTTTGTCTTAAACCCTTGAGTTTGTTGCAGACTGAGTTTTTTAGGTCTTTTGAGAAGCAGCAGGTGAAACAGCACCTTCAGCCTCAGAGATGAGTGATGGGAAGACACCTCAGCGGAAGCTGATGTTCATGTGTGGTGTGACTGATGCCTGGAGATGGGCTGTTTCACACACAGTAGAGCTACCATCTGCCAAAATGTCAATCCTAGTTGAAAACCAACTGTATTTCACGAAAGAAAATCCACCAGGGTTATGCAAAGACCCTCTGGTGGCTCAGGAAGCCCTTGGGAAGCAGCTCTGGGTTTTGGTGCCACCTTTCTGGCAGTCTCTGGGAATATAAGATGAACCTTTTGTCTCCCCAAGGAACATGTAGATGAAGTGGGTCTTTAGAGCTGGGCTTAAGTTCAAGAAGTTAGTTGTGATGGTTTGTGGTACCATGGACTTGTGTGGAGCTGTTGGCTTGTCCTATGTGACATCCTTGTTTCTGGGTTGTAGAGATGTGGGTTTGACGGTGGAGCATTTGCTGAGACCCTCCTACAGGGCTGGTGGGGCAGGGTTAGAGAAGGCCCGAGAAACGCTGCTCTGAAGGTGGAACCTCCTGCTGTGAGGCCAGGCTGGGACAGTTGCGGGGATTCAGTTGGAGAAGAGAAGCAGTGGGGAGATTTAGAGCAGCCTTTCAGGCCTTAAAGGGGTTGGAATGTGTGAGGGATGGCTTATGAAGGCTTGTAGGATCTAGAGTGGTGCTGGTGAAACTGAAAGAGCGATTCAGACCAAGTAGAGGGAGCAATTGTTGCTGCTGAGGGTGGTCAGACCCTGGCCCAGGGTGCCCAGAGATGGGGAAGAAGCCCCATCCCTGGAACCATCCCAGGGCAGGTTGATCTTTGGGGCTCTGAGCAACCTGCTCTAGTTGTAGATATCCCCGCTCAGTACAGATGAGCTTTGAAGGTCTCTTCAACCCAAAACCATTCTGTAAAGTTTTAAGATTCATCATTCAGCGATGCCTTGTCATGTGTGGACAGCTTTGTTGTGGGGCAAAGTGGGCAAGATGTAGGTCAGCACAGCAGGTAATGTGAGAGAAGAATCGATGAAGATGATGGAAGAGACCAGAGAAGCAAAATCACCTACTGAAGATACCAAACACACATTATCGGTGATGGACCTTTCAGGGCTGGTCAGACGCTGGATTTCAAGCTGAAGTTTGTTCATGGTGACTACATCTTTTGTAAAGTCTTTTAGTCTAGTCTTGTACTGAAGTTCTAGTTCGTCTTAGAGTTAATTTCTTGAGGCAGAAGCTTTGTATCCCCACCTCAATAACCCCCTTTTGGATCAATGGTGACTTGTGCTCCTTCCAGCAGCTCCTACCTCTCCAGTGGGCTCTTTCTAAGTTACTGGGGGGTTGTGGCTAATGACCATCACACAAACCTGGAATCTGGTTTTTACTGGAGTAGCATCAGGAATGTGTGGATTTTTTAAAATGAGATATATTTAGAAAACTCAACAAGTCAAAATTTTGGGAGTCCTTGAGAGAGCACTTCATTTCCAGCTTGTTGTAGTGGTTTTACTGGGAGAGTATCCTGTGAGTTCTCCAACTTTTGGGACAAAAAGCCAACACAAGGGGTCACTGACTTGATATTACAGGTTTTCTTTCCTACTTTTAAGTGGATTTGAGGAGAGAGTGATGTCTTCTAGGACTTGGAAGTCCACCAAGACTCATGGTTTTCCACCAAGTATTGGGCTTTGAGTTACGTTTTCCTGGTGAAGGAAGGAGTCTGCTTTGTTTTCCACCTGTTTAGGAGTTCCTATCCCTGTGTGTAGCTATTTCTTTACTACCCGTAGAAGAGGTTGAGTGTGGAACCTGGAGACCCCATGGGAGTGGATCCCGTTGTTGTGGGGAGCAGATCTGTTTCTATGGAGAATTTCTGAAGATTAAGAAGAGTGAGGAATTACTCAAAAGAGGAAGAATGAAGGAGTCTCTTCTGTCTCACCAGTACTCCTTGGATATGCAATGGCTCCTGTGGACACCATGTGTATGTGGTTCTCCAATTCCAGGTGCATTTTCAGAAGGTTTAGCTCTGGAGGAAAAACGTTTTCTCATCTGTTTGTAGGTCAGTAGTGATCTTAGGAGTAGAATTGGGTTAGTGTTAGGGTAATTGCCTGTTAGTAGGGAAGTCTAGTGTGTTGTGGGGCATTGCCTGCTCATGACATTCTTTTAATGGCTTAAAACTCCACTTGGAATAATGGAATGATTGAATTGTAGATTGGTTTGGCTTGGAAGAAACCTCTGGAGATCATCTAGTTCATAGAATCACAGAATCACAGACTGGATTGGGTTACAAGGGACCTCAGAGCTCATCCAGCGCCAGCCCGCTTCCATGGGCTGGAACACCTCTGACCATACCAGGGTGCTCAGAGCCCCATCCAGCCTGGCCTTGAATACTTCCAGGGATGGAGCAGCCACAAACTCCCTGGGCAACTTGTTCCAGTGCCTCAGCAGCCTCACAGGAAGCAATTTCTACCTCATCTCATTCTGCTTGAACTCATTTCACGTGTCCTATCACTTGAGTCCCTCAAAAAAAACTCTACCTGGAGCTTTCCTTTAGCCCCTTCAGATACTGAAAGGTGTTCTAAGGTCCTCTTAGAATCTTCTTCAGGCTGACCAGTCCAAACTCCTGCAGCCTGTCCCCAAAGCAGAGGGAATTCAGCCCTCTGAAGAGACAGCACCCGCAGAAGAGAACAAGTGATTTAGAAGTGACTTAGTAGCTCAACTGAGTCTGTTTCTCTGGATTTCATCCTCCTCTTCGTCAGAGAGCAGCACGTGCTCAGAGAAGGGCTCGGAGCCTCTCCATTGTGTTCCTCAGCCCTTTGCAAACACTGAAGTAGTTCCAACTTGTGGCATGATGAGTCCTGCCTGTGCAGAGGTGGTTGACTTCATCATCCCATGGTGTGTCAGGTTCTCTACTCAGATTGCTGGGTTCGATGCTCCGTGGTGGCTGCTCATGGTTTGGTTTCTTCCCATACAGTGGTTGATCCTTTCCTTTGGGGTGCTTTGTGTTCCCCAACAACTTCTGATAACCGAGTGGTAGTTTTATAAGTCAAAGAGCCCTGGTTACGAGAAATCAGGCCTTGACCTAAGATGATGTGTTGCGTGATGAGTAACTGGGACCATTGGTCACATTCTGATCAAACCTGTTGGGGTCTCTCCTCTCCCCCCAGGACTGGATTCTGCATCAGAACACCCCTTCTCACATTGAGAGCTGCCGCCAGTTACGTCAACAGTAAGGAACTCTTCAAAATGCATTACTGCAATGGCTGTGGGACCCCTCGGGGTGACACTTGGTGCTCCTGGAGCCCCCCGATCCGGAGCGTTTTGTGTTAAAAAGCTGCTAAACTGGTGCCTGAATTCACCTTGTTGGTTTTTTTTATTTAACAGGTACCCCGAGTGGAACCCAGAGGCTCACTCCTCCAAGAGGTAACTGCTTGCCTTTAGTTAGCTGTTCTTTACTGATACAATTAATTCTCCTAGTTTCATTATAAAACTGCGTGGGGTAGCTTTGGTGGGTTTTGCTGAATAAAATCAGCCAAACGTTACAATTAATTAATAATTAAAGCCAGTGTGGTTTGTAACTGGAAACCAGTGCTTGGGTTTGCCCCTGTGCCACACCCTGGAGATTGCTTGGGTTGAAACTCGTGACCTTATATCCCTCCTGCCCTATAAAATGATAAATTGTTTTAAATCCACACTTAATGGACCCAAATTTCAGCAAAGTCAGATCGTTCTGCTGGATGTAACTTGAGTTAGGGACAAAGGTGAAGGAGAGAGCTTTAATTTTTGCTGGTTTTCCTGTTGCATTAAGGAGTTGGGGATATTTTTTGGGAAATAACCAGTTTTCTAATCAATTTTCTAATCAGTTTTTAAAACCAAAGGTGCCAGAGAGGTTGCTCTGCAGAGCTGCAGCCATGGAGGAGTAAAACCTGGAAAGGGTGAAATAAAGAACATTTTGAAACCAACCTGCTGGGGAATCATTCAGGTTGGAAAAGACCTTCAAGCTCATAGAATCCAACCCTATAACCAACTCTCCTAAGGCCACCGCTCAACCATGGCCCTGAGCTCCAGATCTCTACCACTTTGAAACACATCCAGGGATGGCAATTCAACCCCCTCCCTGGGCACCCTGTTCCAAGGCCTGATGACCCTTTCCAGGAAGGAGTTTTCCTTCATGTCCAACCTAACCGTCCCCAGTGCAACCTAAGGCCATTTCCTCTTCTAATTATTTTTTTCTGATGACTTGAGAGTTTTCTTTGCAGCTTTCCATTGTTCCACATGGGTTGTTGTCCCCTATTTGTGTCTTTTTGGTTCTCTCTACCCATCCTAAATTCCCAGAGCCAGCATATTACCAGCATGTTAAATTTTGAGAAATCCAGCTCTAAATTTGTCAGTTTTGCTTCATTTTTGCAGAAACTCAGTTACAGCAGCCTCAGTTTAAGGACTTAGTGTTTCCCGCCTTGACCAGTGCCTTTATTCTCTTAGAAGTGATGGTGACAGGAAAGAAAACCAGACACCGAGACGTCGCTCCAGCTCTGGCAGCCCCAGCCCGCGACGTTCAAGGCGCTCGAGCTCCGGCTACATTCATCGCCGCTCACGATCCCGATCGAGGAGCCCCGGCCGCTTCAGGCCCACCAGGCCCAGAAGCCGCAGCCCACGGCGTTTGCGACGGTTCAGCCCCAGGCACAGGTCAAGGTCACCATACCGATCGCGATACCCACTGAGAACCAGTCTGAGACCTCTGAGATCTTCCAGTCATGACTGGGCGGCAAGGACGTTGTCTCGGTCACAAGGTATGAGGTGGGGTACGGGCTGGGAGTTCCTTCTCCTGGGGCAGGATCTGGTTGATTGTGTTCAGTAGCTGATGAGCAAGGGGCTGCTTGAAATGAGTTGAAAGCATGGGATGGGTTGAGTTGGAGAAGCACTTTGAGCTCCTCAAGTCCAACCAAACCCATGCAGGTTCCCCCTAACCCCTGTCTCTCACTCCACATCAGCACAGCTTTTCAACCCCTCCAGGGATGGTGATGCCCCCACTTTGGGGGTGGACAACTCTTGTGGGGCAGAAATTGTTCCTCAGGGCCAACTTCAACCTTCCCTGGGGCTGGTTCCTCTCGTCCTGGAGAGAGAGAAGAGACTGATCCCGCACGTGGTTCAGGGAGTTCTGGAGAGCCAGAAGGTCTCTCCTGAGCCTCCTTTGCTGTGGTTAACCCCTTCCTAGTTGCTCCTCAGAGCACTTGATGACCTTCAGCCCATTGCCCTACCCTAGCCTGTCCGCTCTGCACAAAGAGCTCTTCCCTAAGAGTAAAGTGTTATTTTAACAGAGAATTGTGGATTGAAGCAATTAATACCCAAAAAATGTGTTTTCTGTAGAGTGCAAACACTTAGGAAGTGGATCTTCTCTGTTTTGTGTTATTTTAAATTGTCCTTTTATAACTAACCCTGGTGTGTTTTTACTCCTGCTCACAGATAGAAAGTCAAGCCTGGAGGCCATGGTAAAAAGTTTGGGACCTGGTTATGCAGCAGAGTTCAGCAAACACAAGTCATCAACGCATGGATCATCTGGATCAGGATCCTCACGCGGATCCTCCAAGAAGAGTCCTGGAAGCACCAAGAAACTTGTAAAGACAAGTGTTTCATCAAAGGCATCCAAGAGTGATGGGCCTGAGTCAAGTTCATCACCTGATGGTGATGATGGACCCCAAGAGAAAGAAGCAGAACAGGCTGAGCAGGAGCCGTCCACAGGAGCCAGTGGATCTCATCCTCCTTACAACAGAGTGAGTTTCTCCAGGGTTTTGCATCTCATCTTGCAGCGAGGGGGAAACAAAAGTTCTTTGATGCTTTCCAAGAACAGAAAGAAGTCTCCATGAAGTTGGGCTCCTAGTTGGTGAAGTTAAGCTCCTAGTTAGTGGAGTTGGGCTCCTAGCCCCTCCAACCTGCCTCCTTGCCTCTCCAACCTGCCTTCTTGTCCCACGGGCCCCTTGTTTACGTGATATGTTAGTGAAGATCTTATGTTGTCAACGAAAATAAAGGATTGGAGGCATTAAATATTCTTTTTAGCCCAGCTGAGAGCAAAAGATGAGGCAAATAAATTTCTAGAAGGATCTTGAGCCCCTTTGGTTTTCCTGCTTCTCACTGGATTTTTAAATTGTTTGGTTTGGGTTTGTTTCCCACGTGCAGCTCTTGAGGAAGGAACTACTGAGTTGCGGAACAGTCCTTCGAATATCTGACTTACCTGATGATGGATTCACTGACCAAGACATCAAGAAAATAGTTCAGCCCTTTGGCAAAGTGAGTGACCTCATCGTGCTTCGCTCGAGGAACGAGGTAAGTTCTCCTCTACCCTGTTCTTGAGTCAGAATGTGGTCAACAAGGTCTCCTGGAGTGCATGAAGAGGTGTGACCAGCACACTGAGGCTGGTTCTTCTCCTGCTTTGCCTTTGTGAGGCCACATCTGGATCACTGGGTCCAGTTCTGGGCTTCTCAGTTTGAGAGAGATATGGAACTACTGGAGAGAGACTGTGAGGATGAGTAGGGAACCGAGAGCCCTAGGGCTGTTCAGCTGGAGAGGAGCAGCTGAGAGGGATCTGATTGATGTTGGGAGGCAGAAGGAGAGGGGCAGGAGGATGGGGCTAGACTCTTCTCAGTGGTGCCCAGTGACAGAATAAGGGGCACTGGGCACCAGTGGAACCCAGAAGGAGGAACTTTACTGTCAGAGAAGTAGGTGCAGTTGAATTGGGAGCAGACTCTCTAGAGGAACCTGCAGCAAATCCCATGTCTGTTGTACAGCCAAAGCTCCTCTGATTTCAGGCCTTCTTGGAGATGAACTACAAGGAGGCTGTGATTGCCGCTGTGAAATACGGGGAGATGGTGCCTGTCATGGTCAACCGCAAACGGGTGAAGATCAGCATCGCCGAGAAGCCAAAAGCATCTTCAAGCCAGGTGATGAAGCAGCTGGGCTGTGGTTCCATGTCTTCCCAAATCTGCTGTACCCCAACCCCCCCCAAAAGATGTATTAGTTTTAATGTGTTTTTAAATAATGTAACTGCTAAAATACAGTTTCTTAATTCAAATGGCAGCAAGAAAAATGAGAAATTTGATGTTTTAATAATTTTATTGGTTTAACAGGGACAAGTAACCTTGATGTGACTAAATAATTGATATAATAATATAATTAATACAACTGCTGTAGATACACACAGAAATTTTATATCAATTATAATTAATGCCCTAAAAGTTCTTCTTTCTGTCCATTCTAGCCCAAAACTAGTATCAAAAAGAAGACCCAGACAGTTAAAAAAGCTGCCTCCAGCACAAAGTAAGTGTCGCCATGACAGGCTTTAGAGCCATATGGGTTCTTGGCTGATTGGTTTCTCCTGTTTTTCTGGATTTGAGCTTTTTTTGAGCTGTTCTGATGTTTTTCCACTGTCTCTGAATCTGATTTATCTTTATGTTTCTCTTCACTGTAATAGAAAAGACCAGACCAGCACCAGTAAGAAGACAAAATCTGTTACAGGTAGAGTTCTGGGAACTGTTTATTTGTTGCTGCCTTTCCTCTTCGTTTCATTTCTCATTAATTTCTCAGCTTTTCACTCCTCATTCCATTTCTCATTCACTTCTTAACCTTTCCCTGCTCATTAGTTTCTCCATTTTTCTGTGGTTGCTTTATTCAACCACAACTGAAAACAACTCCAGAGAGCTAAAAGAAATCACCTGCTTTACACTTTCATGTCTTCCTACAACCCAAAACTCCAACCCTAAACAAACCATAACATCACTGACACAACTTGACCAGTCCTTAATCTCTAGTTGTAAATCTGCTGGAAATACTTCTGGCACTTTGGGCTCCGTAAGACGAGAGACAACACAATGTTTTTTGGCAGGATCAAGATTTATCACTGGGATCCTGATCTGATGCCAAATTTTACTTCAGTTTGTGCCTTTTGTTTGGTGGCTTGTTGGAATTAATTTGTGGGTTGGGTTTTGTAGTGGGTTTTTTGTGGTATTGATTGAGTTGCTGTGAATTAAATATTTGTGCGGAGGTTTTTGTTCTTGGTAAGGGGATCCAGGCAATATTTCCTGACCCCAGGTTCTGGATATTTTCTGTAGGTAAAAAAGAAAAGGCTAAGGAATCAACAACAGGAAGTCCTAAAATCAAGAAAACTGCAAATACTGCAGGTAAGACACTTCCTCTTTCTTTGGAAAGCATGGGCTGGAGCTTCTCTGTGAGTTGATGTTGAGGTTGATGTTGAGGTTGAACTGGAGCTTTCCACAGCTTCTCCTGGCCTGGTTGGTGCAGGAGGTAGATAAGAACCTTCTGGGCCCTTGTGGCTTGGACAGAGCTGGCTGAGGAGCATAAAGAGCTAACACCTGATGAGCTTGAGGCAGTAGAGCCTTTACAGGCCGACAGACATAAGTTGTTCTTAGAGCTCTTCCCGTATGGGCATCTCCTGCTCATGCAGAATCGGAATAAAATGGAGAAGCTCTTTGAGGAACTCAAATCCCATCAAACCCATACAGGTTCCCCCTACCCCCTACAGAGGTCTCTCATGTTAAATCTCCATGGCTTTGCAACCCCTCCAGGGATCCCCCGCTGCCCTGGGTAATCTGGGCCAGGCCTGGGCAACTCTTGGGCAGAAATTGGTCCTCGGGGCCAACCTCAACCTCCTCTGGCCTCCTTGAGGGGCTCCACTTGTGCTCCAGCCCCTTCCCCGTCTCTGTTGCCCATCTCTGGCCACACTCTAGTCCCTGTGTGTCCTTCCGGGACAAAGTTGACCCCAGGATTTGAGGTGCGCTGGTTCTGCTGGCCACCTCAGTGCTGCCACCAGCCAGAAGGATGTTGTTCTTGCAACTCCAGCCTGGAGTGCTGCAGCGGGTTGGGATGACCCAAGAGCAGGACCCAGCACTTGGCCTTGATGCCCCTCAGCCTGTTGCTGCAGCCTGTCCAACATCCTGAGGAAGCAGCTGATGTAATAGATGGCCTCTGCGAACCTTGCAGAAAGGTTTATTGAGCAGCCCGGTCTTTGGCAAATCCGTGGTGCAGTGAAGAGCTGTGATTTCTGGTTTTTTCCTCCTACCAGCAAAATCCACAGACAAAGATCTTCAGATCTCAGCAGAGACCGAAATAGAAACTGAGGAAACAAATCTGTTGGAGCCAAAGGATTCTGCTGAGGCAGAAGGCAGTGGAGACACGGAGCCTGTGATGGAAGTAGAGACACCGTCTAGCGCAGGAGTTGCGCCTGCACTAGGTAGTTGCTGCCATAACCCCCTTTCTCAGTCTCTTTGCTGGTTGTTTAATCTCTGAAACTGAACATCCTTGTCTTGGGTTTATTTGTTATTTTAGAGGAACCTGTGCAGACCCCTCCAGAGGTGACGCTGGACGTGGTTGAGGTTAAAGAAACTTTAGTTGATCAAGGTAAACCCCGGACTGAAAGGGATTTTATTATCCCTCTGCTATCACCAACTCAGAAACTTCTTGAGGGCAGGAAGTTGAAACAACACAATACCAGATCAGAAAATCTATGGTGATGGATTCACTGACCAAAACAGAAACCAGCTCCTCCAGAGCTGCTTCCATAGCTACTGTTCCTCTAGATTTTAAAACTGATCCAATTTTAAACATAGCGTATATTAATTGTTATTTTACAAATGGTGGTGGAGACCGGGTGAGGCTGTAGCTGCTGAACCCTCTGGTTTTATCTTTTCCAAATAAAGTGTCATGTGAGAGATTGATAAAGCTCTGCAGGACTCGAAAAACTTTGAGTTACTAAACTCCTCCCACCCCTTTGTCTTTAGAAGCGACGGTAACGACTACAAAGAGTGAAGAGACCCCTGAGCCAGCCAGCAAGGTCAGTGTGGTGGTGCCTGAACTAAATGCTAGTAAAGCTTTGAATTATAGAATGGGTTTGGTTGGAAGGGAGCTCAGATCATCTAGTTCCAGCCTGTTCTAGCACATCCCACTAGACCAGAATCTGAGGCAGGGCTGAGGGAACACCACTTGATGTTAACTTACCTCTCGTTTGTTGCAGGAGCTCGATGAAACCTGCGTGGTTCTCATTTCAAACTTGCCTGAGAAGGGATGTTCCCTTGAGGAAGTCTCCAACCTAGCAAAACCCTTTGGTGGGATGAGAGATGTGCTTATTCTGTCATCCCATAAGAAGGTATGTTATGGGTGGTTTCTTCCTAGAGAAGCATCAGATGTCCTCTTAACCAGTGTGACAGTGTTCTGTGGGCTTTATCAGGGTGAGATGACAACATCTGATGACCTTTTTGGTTTCTTTTCTTTTGCAAGGCCTATCTGGAGATCAGTAGGAAATCTGCAGACTCCATGGTGAAGTTCTACACCTGCTTTCCTATGACGCTCGATGGGCACCAGCTCTGCATTGACATGAAACCGCAGCAGAAGACTGTGACAGACGAAGTGAGTCCTGAAACGGGGTGGAGTTCACCTCTGCTCTGGGGACAGGCTGAGGGACTTTGGGCTGGTCAGCCTGGAGAAGAGAAGACTGGGGGGGGGACCTCAGAGCATCTTCTGGTATCTGAAGGGGCACCAGGAAAGCTGCAGAGGGACTTTGTATAAGGGAGTGTAGTGCTAGGACAGGGGGTGTGGCTTCAAGCAAAAAGAGGGGAGGTTTATATGAGATCTGAGGCAGAAGTTCCTCCCTGTGAGGGTGCTGAGGCTCTGGAACAGGCTGCCCAGGGAGGTTGTGACTGCTTCATCCCTGGAAGTGTTCAAGGCCAGGTTGGATGAGCAACCTGACCTGGTGAGAAGTGTCCTTACCCATGGCAGGAGGTTGAGACTAGATGAGTTCTTGAGTCTCTTTTAAACCAAAGCAGTCCGTGATTCTTTCTGGCTCCTGGTCTTCTGAGTGACACAAAGCCCAATGCTCCTGCTGCTGATTTAATTACTAAAGCAGAAACTAAGAAGCTGTTGGCAGTCAGTGATTTAAGTTATCTGCTCCTGCTAGGGAAGTTACTTTACAGCTCAACTCTTACAATACCTTTTTCTTAAATTTTCTCCTACAGGAATCAATATTTATTGCTCTCATTAAGGAGTCTGACCCCAAGGTGAGTTGCTGATTGTCCCCCCAGACTCATGACTTTGAAGGGTGCTAATCCAAATTAATGCAGAAAATTCAGCTCAGTGAAGTGTCCTCCAAGCTCTCCCCTGAATTCCCCATCTATTGATGTCCTTGCGGGTGACCGAGCAGGCCGGACAATGAGTCCGTGCTCCATTTGCTTAGCTCTGTGATGCATGAAGCGCCAGGAATTAATTTAATGGCGGTCCTGTGAGACTGTCCCCATCTGTTTGGGTTTGGTCTTGTTGGAGTGAGCAGCTGCTGATGCTGGTAGCTGGGTGAGGACACTGTGTGTGCCCCTGCATGATGCCTGCTGCCTTTCCAGTGTGGCTTCTGCGGACTTTGGTTCAACTATCCCAACCACCTCTGTGCTTAGCTCAGGGTAGTGAGTCCCTCCTGGGCTCCGGTTTGTCCCAGAAGGACATGAAGGGGTTGGACGCATAGTGGACCCCCTTGAGGAGCCCAGGGGAGGTTGAGGTTGGCCCTGAGGACCAATTTCTGCCCCACAAGGGCTCCCCAGGCCTGGTCCAGGCTGCTGAGGCAGTGGGGGAGTCCCCATCCTTGGAGGGGTTACAAAGCTGTGGACATGTGAGGCGAGGGACGGGGGTAAGGAGGAACCTGGCAGTGCTGGGGTTGGACGCAAGGACCTCAAAGGGCTTCTCCAATCCAACCCATTTCCTGATTCTTTTATTCTTTGAGAAAGATTTCCAGGTATTGACAGCAGGTCTCTCATGGGGTCCAAATATGCATCTGGGCTTAGCCAGTTGGCACAGGAACCCCTCAGGAGGCACTTGAAGACCAGCAGCAGCAGGAGCTAATTGTATTTACTTAACACTCCGATTGCTCAGAGCCTTCTCCAGCCAGAAATTGCTTTCAAGAACCCCCCTGAGATTGGAATTTTCAATCCCAGCCATGTCTGGGGGATGTTTCCTTCCTCCTTCTGAGGCACAGGCAGAACCATCTGTGTCCCCAGTGTCTCCTCCTCGTGCTCCTCAGCTGCTTGTGGTCAGCTGGTGCTTTTGTGCTGCTACTCAAGTGGTTCCTTCAGTGTGTTCCTGATTTTCTTCTCCCCTGGCTTTTCTTTAGGTAAATACTGAAACCATTCATAGCCAGTTCGTGCATCTCGGAAACTTGCCGGACGACGGATACAGAGAACTCGAAGCTGTTTGCGTGGGGCTTCGCTTCGGCAAAGTAGTGAATTACGTTGTACTGAAGAATAAAAACAAAGTAAGGGTTTGGGGTTGCAAAAAACACCACGTTAGGTAAAGGGAGAAAAACAAAATAGACTTTTCGTTTCCTGGTACCAAGGGTGTTGTAATAATTAGAGACCAGCATTTCTGGCTTTTCACTGCTTGTCCTGAGCAAGGAAATAGTTTGTTGAGGGTGGTGGGGAAGGAGAAATCCAACCGTCTGACCCACATGTTGGGCTTTTGCCTGGCCTAAAGACACTGGAGCAGTTTGGTAGCTCTGAGGTGGGGAAGCTCCTAATCCTAAACCTTAGATTTGGGGGAAATTAGGTCCCATTTTGGGGAATGGAAACTTCAGCCTCACTCTAGTCGCTGCTGCTTCTGGGACACTTCAAAACAGAGTGACTTGATTTTCAGGGTATTTAAATCCAGTTATTTTAACATAATTTTACTCTTACCCTTGGGTTTTAATTTTATGATCTTGATTGAGTTGACTGTATTTTCACAATGAAAAAGCAATTGTGTTCCCATTAGCACCAGCAATTTCCAGTGCCCCTCTGCTCATAAGCTATCAACCTGCTGATTAAGAAGGAAAGAGTAGACTCCACCATGTCCAGAGCAGAGGATTTGCTTAAAAAAAGCTGCTTATAGCCAATCTGAAATGCAGAAACCCTTCATAAAACCTAGTGATCCGTCCTGACTTCAGCACACTCCTCCTGCTCTATGGAAGTGAGGGGAATTAACAAGCTTTGTGGCTGTTTTGTTCTCTCAGGCGATCCTGCAACTAGACAGCACCAAGGCAGCACAGTCGATGCACAGCTTCCTGCAGCAGTACCCCTACAACATGGGGGAGCACACGCTGACCTGTGCCCTGTCGCCCAGTGTTGACTCTGCCGAGGTGAGGGCTTCCCTCTTCTTCTTCACTAACCCATCACCTGACTGGAGCAGAACCACCTTTCCATGGAGAGCAGCTCATGGTGACTTTGTTGGTATTTACTGTCCTTGTGGAAAGCAGCTGGGAACTGGGTTGACCTGGGGGCAGGACACCAGTACTGAGCTCTAGGGTATCTTTAACTTATTAATGAGAATTGAAGGCATCTCAGTCACTTCACACATGACAGCCAGTTGGATGGGAGTGTGAAGCGGCTGGAGACTCTACAGAGGGGTCTTTCCAGGCTGAGAGGCACTAAGATGTGATGCTGGGTCCTGCTCTTAGGTCACCCCAACCCCTGCACTACTCCAAGCTGGTAACTACCTGGGGAATAGGTTCCTTCTGGTTTGTGTCAGCACTGGTGTGGCCCATGGGACCAGGGCAGGAGTTATCCTACTGGACTAAGCACTGGGGAGGTCTCACCTTGAATCCTGGAGTCAGATTTGATCCAGATACTGGGATATTGGTCATTATTCACAGACCAGTACCGACAGAGCAACAGTAGACAGTTCTAACCAAGAAGACTGGAACAGACGAACTGCTAAAGATCAGAAAAATACTCTCTGAGGGTCTTTAAGGTGATTTAGTTGAACTAAACCCATCCAGTTTACCCCCTACCCCTGTACCTTACCTCACATCTTCATGGCTTTGCAGCTCTTCCAGAGACAGGGACTCCCCCACTGCTTTGAGCAACCTGGGCCAGGCCTGGACACCCTGGTGGGGCAGAAATCAGTCTTTCCCTGGGCTCCCTGAGGAGGCTTCACTTCTTTCTGCTCCAGCCCCTTCCCCAGCTCTCTTGCCCTTCTCTGGCCACACTTCAACCCCTCGAAAGTCCTTCTATGCACAAGGGACCCAAAAATTGACCCCAGGGTTGGAGGTTGCTCGACTGAGGCTGTGGTTTCTCTGAAGGAACTGCTGCTGCTGCTCCCCATGCAACACCATTGAGCTGCTGGTGGTGAGTAGCCACATTTATACAGAAAATCCTAAATCTTGAACCCTCATTTTTTAACTACCAGGCTGAAGTTGTGAAGAGAGAAGCACAGCAAGATGAGGGGAGCCAAGGAAGGTAAGTCTCTAGTCACTGTGGGGTTTGACTGTTTCAGTTGCCTGTGGAAATCAATCCCCAACAACGACTGCTGAGCCTTCCTGAGCTCAGCCCCGTGGAAAAAACCCACTCTTGAGATCCTTCACTTGCTGTGAGCTGCACCACCTGCTCCCTGCTGTTGCTTCTCTCAAGCTTGTGTGTGTTCCCTGTTATGTCTTGCTGTTGAGGGGTTTTCAGATGGGGGCTAAATGCTGCTCTCTTGTGTTATCTGTGGCGTTGCTGTGTTTTTTCTTAACCTGGCCAGGATTTTCCTGCAGCTCCTGGGATTAAACGTGGGTAAGAGCCTAGTTTTTGTCGTCTTTAACGGAGATTTGCTTTCCTTCTGTTCCTCCAGTGCTTTCCTCTGTTGGAGCACCTGGCTCTGCTCTTTCTGTTTGCCAACTGCTCAAGAAAATTGAACTGAAACTTCCTGTTTCATGCCGTTAACTTTGTGCTGGGATATAGATCCCTGATTTTTTTTTTTGTTAATCAAATACAAAAAATGATGTTGAGATGATCTGTTGACACTGGAACCTACAAATGGGAAATGGTGGGTTTGTTCCAGTTCAAATTGTTTTATGGACATTGCTTGATGTGAAACTTCTCACTGTGACTATTTGTTGGTTTTAGAATCTTGATTATGTGTTGTTTTTATAATCGAGAGGTGGTTACAAGGGCTTTTGTTAACTTCCTGTGACTTCAAAACATTCTGCTGTGACTCAAACCTGACTTGCTGGATAACTTGATCATTAAAAAACAACCAAAACTGTAATAATGGTCCTAAACTTCCCTTTCAGATGTTGCCATTGTGTCAGCCTGGACTGTTCATGATGATTTTCCAATCTGTTCCTTCCAAACCTCACTAATTCCTCTAACCTCTGCCCACTTGTGGCAGCCTTTAGATTATGAATATCTAGGTGGATGTGCAGGTGACCTTTTGGTTTTTACCCTGGTGGCCTTTTGCCCAGTGTCTCTTCCTTGCCAGCATTGGTGACTCGACTGATCAGAAACCTACTCAACATTATTTACCTGAAGACCTTGTCACTTGTTTCTGGGGAGCAGAAGGCAGGGCTGTCCTCTTGGATGTTGAGACGATCTTGAAAACGCTTTGGGGTGCTATTGGGAGCTGGGTTGTTGTCCAGCCCCAGGTGGTCACTTAACCTTGGTGTTGAGTTGACTCAGCACTCACCTGAGTGTCTTTGCTCTTTTCAAGTGTGTTCCTGCCTCTTGCTGGGATTTATTTTCCTCAGCTAGAATTGCTGAAGCTTTTCTTGACTGGATTTACACTCTTAAGACCATCCCGCTGCTTCTTTTAGCTAATGGCGTGGGCAGCAGGTCCTGTCTCCAACACAAGTGTGCTGGTGTTTCTCCAGGCTTTCTCTTGCTAACATGGGCTGTCCTGTGCTGAAACCAAGCCCAGGTATGGCTAGTTTCACCCCTTATGCTGTTTTATGTGCAGAAAGTCTTATGTGCTGTTTCTTCTTGATGTCCAACAGGTCTTCTAAGGGTTTCTTAAGCACCTTGATGCTTCATCTGGCTCCACTCATCTTCATCTTTGCTCATTACCACTCTGAGTCCTTTACAGGCTGGTTTGGATATGTCCCTGGTTTGCAGGCCACCAGGGCTTTGCAGAAAGAACAAGAAAGGAGACTTTGCAGGATTCAGGAGAATCTTCAGGATTCAGAGAGTGAGATCTCAAATTTGGGCCACATAGAGAATTGTGTGAGCTTTGTAGGTGGTGGAGGGTTCCCGTGGTCACTGATGTTTTTCCATTCCCTGCAAAAAAAACTGTCACCAGGATGTTGGACTTGCGTTTATAGAATATAGACTGATTGAAGGGACCTTCAGAGCTCCTCCAGTCCCCCCTCTGCCCTGAGCACAGATGTCTGCAGCCAGAGCAGGTTGCTCAGAACCCCAAGGTCCAGCATGCCCTGGGATGGTTCCAGACATGGGGGTTCTTGTCTCCTCCCTCTCTGAGCACCCTGGCCCAGGGTCTGACCACCTTCAGCAGCAACAATTTCTTTCTCTCATCTGATTTTCTTTTATTTTTAGCTTCTTGCTCATTAGTGACAAATCTTGAGCTGCTCTTCTGGCCTTTGTGCTTTGCCGTGTCCAAACCTCAGTGGTCTGTAAGACATTTGAAGAGAATTAAAATTTAAGTCCTGTGGTTCTTGTGGAGCACAGACATTATCTGAGTTTGCCTGTTGCCATCTTCCTGTTCACCCCGTGTGTATCTTCATCTTGTTAACCCTCATCTATCCACTCCAAGGCTCCAAACTTTCCCCAGTGCGGAGTCCCAATCACTCAAACCTGCCATGTTCTCATTGACGTTATAGACATTTTTGATTAGAAGACACCTTCAATATAATCAACTCCAACTTCCATGCGGGGAGTATGACCACATCTTTAAGGTCACCCTGTCCAATCTTCGTTCCCCATCACACAGGGAATATTGCCAGAGTGGCAGGTACCTTTGCTCAGTTTCCACCAGGCTTTACCCAGATGTCCATCACCTCCAGTGGGTCTTAGGTAGTACATTCCAACCTACTCCACCATGCTCACTCACTGATGAACTCAGTGCTGCTTTTGACATGTGGTGAACTTGTCAGTGGGGGCATTTCCACATCTTTTTCCATCTAGATCTGCAGTATTGTTCGTTCTTTGAGTTTTATTAGGAAAAGGGGCCCAGACATCTCCAGTTTTGGTGTCCCCTAAGCTCATTGATGGAGGATTTTTTGTTTCAGAGAAGAATTCTGCGCTGAAGGTCTGTCAGAAATTCTTTGCCCTGCATTGGCTGGGGAGCTCTGCACACTTCATGTTTCCCTGCCATCATGCAAAGTCAAAACCACATCAACCCCCCTTCCTACCTCCTCCCAAATAAATCAAGAAACTTCCAAACTCCAGGCTCCTGGTCACCACTGAGGTTCTCTAGGTGGGCGTCTGCAGGTTCTGCTGCCCTCAGATGTGACCTGGTAGCTTCTCTGCAGGGAGGGACTGGAGCATCACTGCCACTGGTTCCCAGTCTGTCTTGCCTCAGGTTTTTTAACCCCTGTAGGTGAGATGTGCCAAAGGCTGAGCACTAACGCATTAGGAAGTACTCCTTGACCTCTGGCGTCAAAGAGGGTTTCTGGAAACTGTAGAATTCTCAACCCAGTTTGATTTCTTCTGTTTTTTTTAAATGCATTTAGTGCTGGCTTGAAAAAATATCCAGAGGGATCGGGAGTGGTGCAAACAGCAGCTGCTAATCATCTGGTAGAGCCCAGTGTGTCAAAGAAAGGAGCCATTCCCATCCCTTGTGGCAAAGATGAGATGTCAGCAGGACACGTAGAGCCCTCTGAGTCCCATCTGGGAAAAGAAGTGAGAGAATTGGCTGCAAGACCAGTGCAAATGTCTGTGGAGAAGGTGGACACTGGACTGGAAGGCACTGTTATGTCTGTCATGGAATCTGCTGATCGCAAACCGTCGGAGGAGATGCTGCCACTGCCTTCCAACATGGAGAGGGAAGAGGCAGCTCAAGATCGTCCTGAACCCATGCTGGTGGAGTCTGCTGTTGGATCTGCCTCAGAGAAGGGGATTAAAGAAGAAGAGTTGCCTGCTCCTGCTACCCAGCCAACAGAAGAAGTGGCCCATGTGGGTGGGTCTGAGGATGCACCAACAGATCATGCAGTGAAGTCAGCAGTGGGGGATTCCATGGGGGTCCTCTCTAAAGTGCTGCCTCCTGATCCTGGTGCAGCTCCCGTGGACATGGTGTTGTCTGGTGTCGCTCAACCAAGCAACCAGTTGGATGCTCCTGAAAAAAATCCTCTTTCTGATGCTGTGAAAACCAAATGTGAAACGGAAAAGGAAACTGGGTCGGCTGTGGAGAATAAATTGAATGTAGCTGGAGAGATGAAACCTGAAGAGTTGGCACTCCGAAGAGCTTTGGAAGAGAACCCTGAAAAGCTTTTGGTGAAAATGGGGGCAGCGACAGAGAAGAAACTTGAAAGATCTGTGGCCAAGGTTGAAGCTGCTGTGGAAAACGCTGCGAGTGCTGTCAGTGAGAGCAATGAGGGAGCTTCAACTAAAGCTCATCCAAACAAGGGAACAGAATCAGCAAGTGCTGATGAAACCCTCAGAGCTGTTGCGCTAAACCCCTCCTTGCCTGTCAAGGAATCTCCCTCAGTTGGTAAAACCATGTTAAAGGCAGTGGTGTCCCTTCTGGATATCTCAAGGGTTCCAGCATGGAGAAATGAGCCTGCACTGTGTAGAATTGGGGAGCAGAAACCTCTCTCGAAGCCTGAGACCCGAGACCAAACCATGATGGAGAAGAAACTGGCATCAAAAGAGGAAGCTTCTCTGCAACCTGGTAGCAGCCCACCAAGCCCAGGAGATGGCAGCTGCCAAGGTCAAGTGAGCAGAAGTGGTGGCAGTGATGGAAAGGGAGGCAATGGGAGGAACTCTTCTCCACAAGAGAAGGACTGGCGAATGGAAACTAGGGCTAGTTCAAAGCAGGCTCAAGAGGGAGAGAGTAGAGCACCCAACGCCAAGAAAGACACCAGCAGCACTAAGGTGAGGAGGGCAGGAAGGCCGGTTCCCTGCGCCCGATCGGTAACTAACTCCAGGCTTCTCTCAGAGGTTGAGTTCACGATGCTGAGCTTATGTTCCCCCCCTCCCTTTGCCCTAAGTCGCCCAGCTGGTCGGGGGCAAACCAGTTGCTTTGTGTGCAACACCAGTCCATAACTGGTTTGCGAAGGTAGTTTTGAAGTGGGTTCTTCACCGAGTGCTTGTAACTCGAGTTTTTTGTTTTGGATGGATCTCCACTTAGTTCGGAATAGGAATTAAATCAGCTTTCTTGGCCTTCCAGTGAAGTGGTTCTTTTGCTTTGTCACTGTCACTTGCTGCGCAGACGCCGGTTACCGCAATGAGGCTGCTAAGCAAAGGTGTGCCCTGTTGACTTGTTGCCCGGACTCTACCGCTGAACGGCTGGTCGTCTTCTGAACGTGCCAAGCGCGTGATCAGAAGCAGCAAATCTGCACAACTTTAATAAAAAAAGTTCATTAAGGGAAAAAATTAATTTAAAAAATAGCTGATTTTTTAATTACCTCTTTTTTTCCCTGATTAAAGCAATTTCATGTCAACTTGTGTCCTGTTTTCACAGGCTCCTGGCGGTGGCAGAGCTTCCAAAAGCGGCACCAGCAGTGCGAACCAGAAGGAGGTAAGGACATAAGTGAAAGTAAACTTGCAGTCAGACCATCTTGGAGAATTCCTTGAGGTCTCTCTTAGTCACTGAACCTGCAAGAAGATGAATGAAGTCTTCTAACTCTTGAGAAATTATTCTGTACACCAGGAGAACAGCTCTGTCTGTGGTAGCTTTCCCATGCAGACCTAGTGCCAGAGGGTGGTTGTGCAGACCACGGGGTTACTCAGGGTTTTTGGGGTAGCCCAGAAGTGCTCAGGAGCTGTTGAACTGCCCAGTCTGTGCTTTTACAAGGAGGCAGAGGTAACCATGAAGCTTTCTTAGATAACTTTGGGAAAGAGAAGCCCAAAGAAGGTAACAAACCCCCATATTGATGAGTTTGAGGTCATGTTGAAGGATCAAGCAAAGATCTGCCAGGTAAGTAGCAGATGCCTGTGGAAAAGGGATTACTGAGGTGAAGTTGGAGACCTGAACCCTTTTGTTCATCTTATTCCACCTCAGCTTTTCATACCATGTGCTTGGTATGAAGATGATAGTTGTGGAGTACACTCCATGGCTGATACTCCAGTGGGTGTTGTATCCAAGAGGAAATCCTGCACCTTTTGAGCAGAGCCTTTGCCATGATGATGACTTCTTCCTGCTTTAGTCGTCTCTGTTCTGCAGGCAGTAAGAATCAGAGAATCACAAGCTGGTGAGAGTTGGAAGGGACCTCCGGACAGACCACCTAGTCCAGCTGAAGACAGAACCAAGATCCATGTTCTCACTGTCACAGCAGAAGGAACTTAGCTTCATTTCAGTCCTTGTTCAGTTTCCAGTGCTCCCAAAATAAACTATAAGCCTTGATGGTAGCTGGCACGATCAGGCTTTGGGGTAGGAGAAAATCTTGGATGCAAGATCTACTACAGGAAGAGCAACCTGCTGGCTGAGGAGCACCTGTACTGTTTCTGAGACCTTGACATGAGGAGAAAATGGATGTGTTGGCTGTAGAGGAACATGAGGGGGTTCCAGTGATGGAAGCCCTTTCCTGAGAGCTGGTTCATGTAGGCCATTGGAGAAGAAACAGATGCTCCTTAGGAGATGGGAACTCGAGAGGCAAGTGGTCATCAAGACACATAAAGGCTTTGCTGGATCAAAACATTGAGTGGAGTCTCCTGTTTTGCAGCAGCAGCTGACAGCCTTTGGGAAGGGAATGAGGTCCAACTCAAACTAATGGGGTGTTTGAAGGATTCTCTAGGCACGTTAAGGTTTTCACTGAGCTCCCCATTCATAGATGCATCTTCTGATGGTTCATCCAGTATATTTCTGAAGCTGTTAGGTTCCTGAAGAAGAAACATCTTGCTTAATGAAACTGAAGACCCTATAATTGTTCTGTGGAGCTTTTTCAGCTTTAGCTGTAGGTATTTTTTGTTGAGGATGGAGTGGTCCACGTTACTAAACTTTGTTGTCTCCCCTTTTTTTATGCTCCCCAGGAGGAAGAGCTGTTCCCATTTAACTTGGATGAATTTGTCACCGTGGATGAGGTTGTAGAGGAGGTGGAGTCCCCTGTGAAAATGCGGCGGAACCCACCGAGAGGAAAGAGAAAAGAAGGTACCAAAGCCAACTCTGAGCCCAGCTCCAAGAGGAGGAAAGGGAAGAGCTCTGTGACACACGCTGCTGAGAGTGAACCCTCCTTTCTCACCCTGGATGAGATTGGGGATGATGAGGAGGCAACGGCACAGCTGATGGGAGTTGCTGGCCTGGAAGCTCTCAGTGACCCACAGGGTCTGGTGGTGGTAGACGAAGTGATGGAAGAGGAGGAAGCTCCCTCAGAACTGGTAAAGGATCCGCAGTCACTGCTTCCTTCAGACAGTCAATGTAAACAGGAGGACCTTGGATCTCATAAAGACATCCCCAGGTTGGGTTTTGAGGAGCAGAATTTGAAGGCTGAACCCTTGGTGACTGTAGATGAGATTGGTGAGGTCGAGGAGCTGCCTCTGAATGAACCTGCAGACCTCAACATCAAGAATGGACTCAAATGCAAAGAAGATCAGGATAAAGCAGCTGCTGAGGACCCTGGAGACAGTGCTTCCTCCCTGGTGCCAGACGACCCCAGTGCCTTGGTGACAGTGGATGAAATCCAAGAGGACAATGAAGACAACCCTCTGGTGACCCTGGATGAAGTTAATGAAGATGAAGATGATTTTCTGGCTGATTTCAGTGGACTGAAAGAGGACCTAAATTTTGTTACAGTAGATGAAGTCGGAGAGGAGGATGAAGAAGAAGAAAATAGTTGCCCAGAGAAAACTGTGACCCAGAATGAAGATGACAAAGATATCGTTGCCCTTGCAGGACCAGAAGAAACTGAAATCTTGGGAGACTTGAGTCCAGGAGAAGAAATGGCTGAAGCCCCCAAGGCAGAAGGTAAGAACTACTTGTTGTTCATAGAGGGGAAGGAGAAAATGAGGACTTGGACAATCACAGAGCCCCTGGCTGCAGAGAAGGGAGACTAGGAGAGCCCAAATCTGTGAAAGGGTTAATGGAAGAGGTGCTGGGGAAGACCGGAGACTGAAGATGAGCAGCTTTCTGGAGGTGAGACACTGTCACTTCAGTATCTCTTGTTTAACAGCTCTGTGAGGGAACAACAGTCAATTCACAGATGACTCCCAGCTGGATGGGAGTGTGGGTCTTCTGGACAGTTGGCAGGCTCCACAGAGGGGTCTGGTCAGCCTGAAGCCTTCTTGGCCTTCCACAAGGTTGTTGAGGGGCTGCAGTGTGTCCAGAGAAGGGCAGTGGAGATGGGAGAGGGGAAGGGGCCCTGGAGCACAAGTCGAGCCCCTCAGGGAGCCCCGGGGGAGATGAGATTCTGCCCCACCATGGTTGACCAGGCCTGGGCCAGGCTGCCCAGTGCAGGGGGTGAATCCCTGTACCTGGAGGGGTTGCAAAGCCAGGGAGATGTAGCGTGCAGGATAGAGGGTAGGGGGGGCCTGGCTGGGTTTTGATGACCTTAAAGGACTTTTCTAAGCCATCCATGATTTGTGCCTAGTCATTCCCAGATTATTTCAAGTATTTAGTTACAAGGCCAAACAGTGAGTTGGATGGAGTCAACACAAGTTGTGGCAGAGGAGAAGATGCACAGATCTGGACTCAGCAAAGGGTTAAGTGGAGATGAGCAGGGATGGCTATAAATAACCCTCCCAGCAGAGCTGCCCTGGCCCTCAGTTGTCAGCAAGGGCTGAGCGGGACACAGTCCCCGGTTGGACTTCTCTAGTCTCTGCTGACACAGCTCAGCCCTCATGCAGCAGTTTTGGCTCTGGGGCAGGTCTGGAAGAGCTGCAGGAGCAGCAGATCCTTTGCTTAAGTCAGAATGGTTGAGGCTCCGGTTCTCTGAAGCGCCAGGGGAGGGATTTGTTGGCCTTTTACACACCAGATGTTATTTCAGCATTCTAGATTTTAGACTGGATACAGGGAGAAACGTCTTCATGGAAAGGTTCATCAGGCCTTGGAACAGGCTGCTTGGGGAAGGTTTGAATCACCATCCTTGGATGCGTGAGATCTGGAGCTCAGAGATGATTCTCTAATCAGCAGATCTGAGGACCAGGGGCACTTCTGGGGGTCTTCCCTTGCAGCATCAAAGAGAGACCAACCCTAATAATGTAGGAGACACCCAGGTCTGTGTGGAGTTGCTGCTTTTGAGCAGCAAATCGAAGATAGGATTTTTTTTTTTTCAAATGTGTCTTTGTGGTCCCCCAGGAGATCAACCAGGATCAGCAGATAAAGAACCGGAGTCTCAGCAGAAGAAAGCAGCTCCTTCAGGTGTTTCGAAGCCTCAGACTACCCCAAAAGGTAAAACCAAACACCCCACACCCAAGAAAGCCCAGGTTTGACTAAGGTCAAACTCCACAAATAACTGCAAACCACTTTTTTATGGCCAGAAGACAGCAAACTGGCTGCACTGAGCTGCAGATCCAGGGAGTGGTTGACCTGTTGGTTGAAATCAGTGGTGGCCAACACGGGCTAGAAGGCCCTAAAAGAAGTAACTAAATTCCTTCTAGGATTAGCAGATTCTTCACATTGAGCTAAAGGAATCTGATTGATTGGAATGTTTGTGAGATGTTTTCAAGGACTGTTTGGGTCCAGGAATGTTCTGGAGATGTTCTCAAGCCATGAGGTTGTCCCTATTGTGTCTCTCCAGACCTGGATTACCTGATCCCCAAGGCTGGGTTCTTCTGTCAGATCTGCTCATTGTTCTATGCTGATGAAACATCTGTGAAGAACCACTGCAAGACCCCATTGCATCAGCAGAACATGATGGTGAGGACACGTGGGTTTTCCTCACCACGTGTGAGAAATGGGGGGTTTCCTGGTGGCATCAGGAGCTCCTGTTCATCCTTCAAGAGGTTTTTGGTATTAAACTCAGACCCAGATAATGTTCAGTCTTCCTCAGATCCAACCTTTAAGATCCAACCATTGAGTCCAACTGTTAGCTCAGCTGTCCCAAGGCCACCACAAAACCCTGTCCCTAAGCTCCAGACCTCCTCCATCCAGGGGCAGTGATTCAGCCCCCCTCCCTGGGCAGCCTGCTCCAAGGCTTAATGACCCTTTCCAGGAAGAAGTCTTTCCTCATGGCCAGCTTAGCCTTCCCCTGGTGCAACTTGAGGCGATTTCCTTCTGTCCTGTCACTTGTTCCTTGGCAGAAGAGACCAGCCCCCATCTTTCTACAACCTCTTCTTAGGTAGCTGTAGACAGCAAGAAGTTCTCCCCTCAACCTCCTTTTCTTTAGACTAACCAGCCCCAGCTGGTTGAAGGGCAAGTAGAAGGACAAGGTCTATCAGCTCTTTAGTTTCATGGCCCATCTGAGATCCTCATAACCACAGGACCTCCCTGTAGCTCCTGATGCTGCCCTATACCCTGTGAAAATCCACTAGAGACCTTCTCCATGTGGTGACTTCGGGGTTTTGTGTTGTCTGAGTAAACACTGGAATGTTCCTTGGTGTCAATTTTTGGGTGATGTTGATGCAACCTCCGCTTGAACTCAGAGCGGGATGTCATGAGTCGGGAATCGACATTATGGACTGGGTACCAACATCATGGTGTCTTTTTCCTGCCCACCCCTTTATTCCTCCAGAAATTCATGGCGCAGCAGCAAAAGGATGAGGTGGCTGGTGGAGAAGAGCAGAACACAAGCTGATCACCAGGCAGGACGATTCTCCCGGTGGCTCCAGCTTGGGGTCCAGTCCGTGTCTTTTTGTTTCTGGTTTCCCCTGTAATTTTCCTGTCCTGGTGTTGTACAAATTCTCAACTCGGGGTGGATGGCCAACGTGAAGAACCGGCCAGACGTGGTGGCTTTGGGTTTGTTCATCCAATCATCCGTGAGGCAGAGACTTGTTTTACACGTGGCAACATGAAATAAATGTTGCAACTGCATAGAAATCTCGGGGGGTTGAGTTCTGTGTCCTTCTTTGGGGTTCTCCCAACATCTCCGGTGCTTCTTCAGAGCTTTAAGTAGGTGGAACACTGTAAGCCACATGTGCTTCACTCTCACATGAAGGTTCTGGCCGCCCTGGCCTCCCTTTAGCAGTCTTTTTAAAGTTCAGTGGGAACAAATCCCACTCCTTGACCTTCTTGCAGTCAAACTGGGAAATCCATCACCTTTGGGAAGTTGGATTCTCGTCCCAAGTCCCAAGAAGCCCCTTTGTGTCAGTGATTCTGACTGGTGGGAACACCGTGAGTCACAGTCTGCACCACCACTACAAACTGGTGGTTTGGCAAAGGAAGAACTTGCTTGTCACTGGTCTGAAATGTGTTTCTTGATGAGAGATGATCCAGTGAGATCCCTCAGTCATAGGACCTCACTTCTTCATGTTCCCTCATGGGAGATGACCCTGTGAGATCCCTCAGACTTGCAGAACCTTCCTGTTGCTTATGGATGATGATGATTCCATGATGCCCCTCAAACACCTAAGACCTTCCTTGCTTTATGTTTCTTGATGGGAGATTTTCCAGAAAGATTCCTCATGATCCTTCTTGATCCTTATTCCTCAAGTCCATCTTCACCTTTGCTGTGTGTGTGAAGGACTGAGGAGGTGACCAGCACCCCATAAACTTGGGTCCTTTGCTTTTTTTGGGGTGAGAACCACCAACCTCAGTGGAGTTTTACCAGTGTCACCGTAAAGCCTACATGTACACCACTGGTAGCTTTTCAAACCCCGACTGCAGGTGGTCCTTCTCTTTGAGACAGCAGGACATCTCGGATGGGGCTCGGTAAGTGCTGGGTTGGGGTCAGGAGCTGCTTAAATGGGAGTTTTGATGGGGAAAGACCATCTTGTCCCTTCTAAGGTGACCTGGAAGAACCCCATAAATCTAGGATAAATGGGATTTAAAGAAACCCTTCCTACCAGTAATGAGCTGTTACTGGTTTTTGGTGTTGCCCAGTGGATTTAATTAATTAAGAGTGGCTGGTGATTAGGATGGCCACATGCCCCATGTCTTTTTGGGGTCAGCACTATAGTGGGGTTAAGTTCAACATGCGGAGCTTTCCACCAACTTCTCCTCTTCATAGGATATTTTCCTTACCCCATGCAACATATTTCAAGTATTTAGGGATTTTATATTAATAATAATTAACTATGTTTTAATATTTAATAATCAATGCTAAATTTATTATTAATTAATTNATTTGCTTCTTGTAGGAGTTTTTTATGGCTGAGTTGATAATTTAAAGGTCTTAGAGAAGAAACGACCCAGGTGGAGCTGAGACTGATGTTCACGAGGTCAACCCCAGGGCAGGGAGCCTTTTCCGAGGGGGTTATCCCAGATATCCCCTAAACCCCCATTAGATGGAGCCACATAGAGGAACAGAGAGTCAGGTGCTGTGGGGTCCTGGTTTGGGATGGATTGGGAAGCTGAAGCCTCTTGCTGGGAAACCAAGGGGTAAAAATAACATCCCCAAAATAGCCAGGAGACCTGTTATGGGGCCACTGGTGGTGCTGGTGCCAACTGGGGGGGAGACCTGGGGTCCCCCTACCCCAAACCAGTGTGTGGGGTGGGTGGGGGAACTGAGGCAGGAGAAGGAGGGGTGGTGGCACCCATTCTTGTGGCCTGCCATGGGGTGCTGTGGGGTGCCATGGCATTCGCCCCATAAATAGCCCAGTCACCCCGTTTTGCCTCCCAGGTGATTATATTGACCCTCTTCCCAAACTGATGTCATGGTGAGGGGCTGAGGGAGCACCCAGGGGGTTCCATGGACCCATTCTTGGGGGGGTGTCTTGGGTGGAGGACTGTCTCTTGAAGGGAGAGTCTT